>PVJX010003107.1:0-114567 GCA_004027295.1 Dolichotis patagonum
AAAAAAAATAACAAGGAATCAGGAAATAACAATTAACAGCTGCAAGATGATGCAAAGAAAAACAACATAAGATTGATAGGGATAAATGAAAAAGAAGATGACAACACAAATGATATCAAGAGGCTATTTACAGAAATAATAGCTGAAAATTTCCCAAACATGAGAATGGAAACTGCCATATGGATCAGTGAAGCATACAGAACTTCACACAATCATAACCAAAATAAAACTATACCTATACATATAATAATCACCATCCCAGAAATCCAACATAAGAACAGAATATTAAAAGCTGCTAGAAAGAAAAGATAAGATTACCTATAAAGGCAAACCTATCAGAATCACAGCAGACTTCTCAAAATAATGAAGTCAAGAAGAGCCTGGAGTCAAGTATTTCAGATCCTAAAGGAAAACAACTTCCAACCCAGACTGATTTACTCTGCAAAACTGTCCTTCAAAATGGATGGAGAAACAAGATACTTCCATGACAAAGAACAGCTGGAGAACTTCATGATCAATAAAATACTGCAAAGAATACTGAAAGACATTCTAGATAGACATAGAAAAAACCGCTAAGCAAGGCAGACAATTAAGCAGAGTGGAAAGCTAAGAAAGCAAGAGCAGAAAGATAACATGTCAGCAATAAACCAATAAATAACAGTTATAACCATTAATGTTAATGGCCTCAATTCACCAATTAAAAGAAACAGACTGGCAGAATGGATCAAGAAAAAATGTCCAACCATATGCTGTCTACAAGAAACCGATCTAACCCAAAAGGAAACTCACAGACTGAAAGTCAAAAGATGGAAACCAATACATCATGCAACAGGAACCAAAAAAAAGCAAGGGTAGCTATTCTGTTTACAGACAATGCAAACTTCAAGCCAAGAATGATCTGAAGAAATAAAGAAGGTCACCACATACTACTTAGGGGAAAACTTCAAGAAGAAGTCATAACAATCTTAAATATCTATGCACCAAATTCAGGAGCACCCAGCTATACAAACCAAGTATTAACAGAAATGAAAGATCAAATAAGCAATAATGATTATAACAGGAGACCTTAACACACCATTGACACAAAGGGACAGATCAATTAGACAGAAATGATCAAAGAAATAACAGAACTGAGTCACACCTGTGAACAAATGGACTTGATAGACATATAGAGAGTATTCCACCCAACAACATTACATTATACATTCTTCTCAGTAGTACATGGGACATTCTCTAAAATAGCCCATAGACATACTTAAGTAAATGCAAAAGAACTGAAATTATCCCATGCATGTTATCATATTATAGCACCATGAAACTAGAAATTAATGACAAAAGAAATTGCAAAACCCCACAAAAACATGGAAATTGAACAATAGACTGCTGAGCAATCAGTGGGTTACAGAGGAAATTAAGGAAGAAATTAAACAATATCTACAAGTGAATAAAAATACAAATACAACTTACTGGAACCTGTGGGATGCAATGAAAGCAGTCCTCAGAGGAAAAGTTATTGCAATGAACTCCCACATCAGCAAAACAGAACAAACACAAATAAACAGCCTGGTGTGACACCTCAACCATCTAGAAAAGAAGAGCAAGTCAAGCCCAAAGCCAAAAGAAGGGAGGAAATTATAAAGATCAGAGCAGAAATCAATACAGTAGAGACTAAGAAAACAATACAAAGAATCAATGAATCAAAAAGTTGGCTCTTTGAAAGAATAAATAAAATTGTTAAGCCCCTGTCCAATCTTATGTAAAAAAGGAAAGAAAAAAACTCAAATTCATGAAGTAAGGAATGAAAGAGTGAACTCAGTACAGACTCTGTGGAAATAAAGAAGATCATCAACACCTATTTCAAAAACCTGTATTCTCATAGGTTTGATAACACAGAAGAAATGGACAAATTCCTAAAAACATATGAAATACCAAAGCTAGGTCAAAAAGATGTAAAACTGCTGAATAATCCAATTTCTACTGATGAAATTGAAAACGTAATTAAACTATTAGCAACAAAGAAAAGCCCAGGCCCAGACAGATTCTACAAGAAATTCAAAGACTTAATGCTGACACTTCTCAAACTCTTCAATGAAATTGAAAAGGAAGTAATTCTTCTTAAGTCATTCCTGGAAGCAAATATTACTCTAGCAGCAAAAGATAACTACAGGTCAATCTCACTAATGAACATAGATGAAAAAATTCTCAATAAAATATTGGCAAACAGAATGCAGCAAATCTTCAAGAAGATTATACACTGCAACCAAGTGGGATTTATCCCAAGAATGCAAGGATGGTTCAACATATGTAGATCAGTAAATGCAATCCACCATATCAATAGACCAAAAAATAAAAATCACATGACAATTTCTATACATGCAGAAAAACCTTTTGATAAATTCCAACACTTATTCATGATAAGAACCTTACAGAGAATTGGAATAGATGGTCTTTACCTCAGTATGATAAAGGCCATCTACAACAACCAGCATCATATTAAATGGCCAAAAACTGAAAGCCTTTACCTTAAAATCATGAATAAGACAAGGATGTCCATTATCACCCCTCCTATTTAACATAGTGCTGGAAATACTAGCCAGAGCAATTAGACAAGAGTGAGAAATAAAAGGAGTAAGGATAGGAAAAGAGGAAGTTAAATTATCATTATTTGCAGATGACATGATATGCTATACAGAGACCACCAAAACTCCACTGAAAGAGTCCTAACTATAATAAATAAATTCAGTAATGTAGCTGGATACAAAGTCAATACACAAAACTCAATAGCATTCCTATACGCTAACAACAAAATCACTTAGAATTCAGAGAAGCCACACCCTTCACAATAGCATTAAAAAAATGAAATACTTAAGAATCAGTTAATGAAAGAAGTAAAAGATCTATTCAGGGAAAATTATAATACCATGAAAAAGAAATCAACGAGGACCTCTGAAAATGGCAAGACATCCCTTGTTCATAGATAAGAAGAACAAATATGGTGAAAATGGCCATTCTCCCAACATTGTTATTCATATTTAATGCAATCTCAATCAAAATACCACTAGCATACCTCATAGATCTAGAGAAATCATTCCTAAAATTAATCTGGAACCAGAAGAGACCTAGAAAAGCAAAGGCAATTCTAAGCAACAAAGGCAAGGCACTAGGCATCACAATCCCTGACTTGAAGTTATACACAAAGCTACAGTGATAAAATCGGCATTGTACTGGAATAAAAACAGACCTGAAGATCAATGGAATAGATTAGAAGATACAATTACAACTACGAACACACTCAACCACCTTATCTTTGATAAAGGGGTCAAACACATTCAATGGAAGCAAGATAGTCTCTTTAATAAATGGTGCTGGAAAACTTGGCTCTCCAAATGCTGAAAACTAAAACTAGAACCATGCCTATCATCATGTACTAAACTAAAGTTTAACTGGATCAAAGATCTAAATATTAAAACAGAAACACTAAATCTGTTGGAAGACAAAGTAAGTAGAAATCTTGAAGACATAGGGGTAGGTAGAGAATTCATGAATAGAATCAAACCACACGGGAAATACTTCCCAGAATCAATAACTGGGATCATATCTTACTAAAGCGTTTCTGCATGTCGAAAGAAATCTCCAGCATAGTGAAAAGAAAACTAACAAACTGGGAAAAAATCTTAGTCAATTGTCCCTCAGAAAATAGACTTCAGTCTAGAACATATAAAGAATTAAAAACAATCAGACCCCTGAAATTCAAAGAACCAATCCAAAAATGGGCATCTGAATGAATACACAGTTCTCAGATGAAGAAATACGGATGGCAAATAAATACATGAAAAATGTTTAGCATCATTAGTCATTAGAGAAATGCAAATAAAAACACACTGAGGTTTCATCTCACTCCAGAAAGAATGGCCAGGATAAAGAAAACTACCAACAACAAATGCTGGTGAGGTTGCGAGGAAAAAGGAACTCTTCTGCACTGCTTGTGGTAGTGTACACTGGTGCAACCACTGTGGAGGTCAGTCTGGAGATTCCTCAAAAAGCTTGGATTAGAAGTCCCATTTGACCCAGCTATTCCACTTCTGGTCATATTCCCAGAAGAACTGAAAACATCTTACCACAGTGATATATGTGCACCCATGTTTATAGCAGCACAATTTGTAATAGCCAGATCCTGGAAACAACCTAAGTGCCCACAACTGAGGAATGGATAAAAAAAATGTGGTATTTTTTTATTCAATGGAGTACTACTCAGATATAAAGAATGATCACATTGAGATATTTATAAATAAATGGATGCAACTTGAGACCATACTCATAAGTGAAAAAATCAGACTCACATGTATAAATACCATATAGTCTCCCTAGTGTAAGAAATGGTAAGAGTACATAAGATTTTATGGTAATCATGGTTTCCCATTATATTGCTTTGAAGTCTTATAATTTTTTCATTCATTGGTTGGAATTGTTTTATTCTGTTTTATTTGATTCTATTATGTATGATGTATGAAGTAAACAAGACATTATGGCAGCTGTTCCCGATTTAATATCATCTTGCTTTGACGTTCTACCATCTTTTGTTCTTCGGTTTCCATTGGCTGTATCCTGTTGTTTCTTATTGGATTTTAATATGTGTGGTAGTAGAAACAAATTTTTTAAGCAAAATGAGATATTATAGTAGCCATTGTTCATTTTCTGTTATTTGGTTTTGAATGTCCTGTAATACTTTCATTGTCTTGAATAGTTTTATACTGTTAATATGTGTGAAGCTACTGTTGATATCCGGTTGTCTTGTTGTGAAGTGCTTTGTTGCTTGCATTGTTCTGTTTCTGATGTGCTTTGTTCTGTTTTCCATTAGTTTATTCTCTTTAAAATTAAAAAAAAAATTCAGCAGTGTAGCTGGATACTAAGTCAACACTCAAAAATCAATAGCATTCCTGTACACAAAAAACTCACTGAGAGAGAAATTACAGAAATATCACCTTTCACAATAGCATCTAAAAAATGAAATACTTAGGAATCAACCTAACCAAGAATGTAAAAGACCTATGTGCTGAAAATTATACTACTCTAAAGAAGGAGATTGAAGAGGATATTAAAAAATGGAAGGATATTCCTTGCTCTTGGTTAGGAAAAACCAACCATGTGAAAATGACCATATTCCCAAAACTGTTAGACAGATTTAATGCAATCCCAATCAAAATACCATTACCATACCTTACAGATCTAGAGTAAACATTCCTAAAACTCATTTGGATACAGAAGAAACCTAGAATAGCAAAGGAAATTCTGGGCAACAAAGGCAAGGCAGGAGGCATCTCAATTCTTGACTTCAAATTGTACTACAAAGCTACTGTGATAAAATCAGCATGGTACTGGCAAAGAAATAGAACTGAGGATCAATGGAACAGATTAGAAGATGCAAACACAACTACAAAGACACTCATGCACCTTATATTTGACAAAGGGGTTAAATATGTTCACAGTAAGAATGATAGTCTTTTTAATAAATGGCATTAGAAAAATTGGATTTCTACATGCCAAAGACTGAAACTAGATCCATGTTATCACCATGCACTAAACTAAAGTTAAAATGGATCAAAGATCTAAATATTAAAATGGAAACACTAAATCTATTGGTAGACAATTTAGGTAGAAATCTTGGAGACATAGGAATAGGCAAAGAATTCAGGAAAAAAATGCAAACCACATGTGAAGGAAGTACTTCAAAGAATCAACAACAAAGATCTCATCTTATTAAAAAGTTTTTGCACTTCAAAAGAAATCACTAACAAAGTGAAAAGAAAACCCACAGAATGGGAAAGAATTCTAGCCAGCTGTCCTTGAGACAAAGGACTTTGTCCAGAATATACAAAGAACTGAGAAGCATCAGGGTCCCCAAATTCAAAGACCTTCTCCAAAAATGGGCATCTGAGATGAACACACATTTCTCAGATGAAGATACACAAATAAAAAATAAGTATATGAAGAAATGTTCACTATCTCTGGTCATTTGAGAAACACAAATTAAAACAGCATTGAGATTTCACCTCACTCTGGAAAGAATAGCTGCCATCAAGAAATCAACTGATAACAAATGTTGGTGAGGCTGTGGAGAAAAAAGAACACTTCTCTACTGTTGGTGGGAGTGTAGACTGGTGCAGCCACTATGTAAATCAGTATGGAGATTTCTCAGAAGACTAGGATTGGAAGTTCCATTCAACCCAGCTATTCCTTTCCTAGGTATTTTCCCAGCAATATGTGTGCACCCATGTTTATAGCAGCACAATTTGTCATAGCTAAATCTTGGAAATACCCAAATGCCCATCAACCACAGAGTGGATGAAAAATGGTGTAGTATTTTTATAAAATGGAGTATTACTCAGCTATAAAAAGCATGATTTTGAGGCTTTTATAGATAAATGGAGCAACTTGAGACTATCCTCATAAGTGAAGTAAATCAGACTCACATTTGTAAATATTGTATATTATCTCTCTAGTATAAAAATAATAATAAAAAACTGAAAGAATAATAAGATGCAAAATGTACAATAGATATTGTAAGAATGAAAGAGAAAGTGCTCTAAATTATATAGCTATATGTATAAGTGTAAAAGATAATCATACTACTTTTTGTTAATTTATCAAACAGAATAGTTTGTACTCTCATTGTTTGTTCACTTCTTATGCTTTTATTTTGTAACTTGAACAACTACATCTAAGATAATATGTAATTTATCACCTAGTGATTTCTTACTTTTTAAAAAAATTCTGTGTTATTTCTACCATTTTTTCTGATTTGCTTTTTTTTCTTTAAATAAAAAAAGAAGCAAAAAGAGTCCATGCAAGTATTTCTCATCTACCCCAAACCTTGTTTTTCAGAAATCAGCTTTAGGATTGGAAGGGCTGCTCTATCCAGAAAACCCAACTCCTCATTGCAAACTCTTTGCTTTTTAGCGAAGTCTCCACCATCACTACCAGTACCATCCTCCATTTTGAGAGAAACTTAGATTTGGGAAAATTTAACAAATTTGAAATAGAATGTTTGGGATACTTTACCAGTATTTTGGATCAAGAATATAGTTCTGTAATTGAGTATGTAGGATGAGTGAGGGCAGGCACAGGAAAATTATGATGCATTGTGGAAGAATGAACAGGAATAGTAATCCCCTATACTCTCCACACATAGTCTTTATAGATCTTCAAAACTAAAATGAAGTACAGAATCTGGCAATGAGCCCTATCTTCGGGAGCGTGCTGCTTGTAGTCTAAACTGGAATTACATATGCCTTACAGAGAGATATCACTCCATATGTGATTTTATTTATATATTCCAAGGAATTCCTTCTAAATCAGATTGCACTATATGTACAATGGCAGCCTCTGATCATGTGGTATCACTGGGATAAGGTTCATCTCTGTACCAGGGCTGAGAATGGATTAAATCACACTACATTCAGGCTCAATCTTATTGAAGTGAGTTATGAGGCAGACCTGGCTTTAGTAGGTAGGGAGATAAAGGTTGAGGATAAAATGTGGAAAGAAAAAAAGCATCATGAATCATAGTATCAGAGGGAGACGTGTTAATTCCCAAATTTTGCACTGAGGATGGTACTGCTGGTGATGGTGGAGACTTCACTAACAAGCTAAGGGTTTGTAATGAGGAGTTGGGTTTCCTGGATAGAGCAGCCCCTCCAATCCTAAAACCGATTTCTGAAAACCAAGGTTTGGGGTAGATGAGCAATACTGAGATACACTGCTCTCAAAGAAGGTGGTGGAAGATGCCTAACAAGGATCTTTATTACTGTTCTTTATTACTAATACTATAAAAACCATCCAAATGTCTTATGCATAGAGTTGGTAATAGAGATTGGAAACAGACTGTAATACACTGTGCTGCAACAACACTCCCTCCCTCCCATTCCACCAAAATCCCTCACTAAAATATTAAATTATAAAATGGAAGGGGTAGCATCAGCAGGAGAAGGCTGGCTCTCAGGAGACAGATTTTTAATTCCCTATGTCATTTGGCTTTTAAAAATGATGAAAAGTTGCTGCCTTTAAAAAAAAAAGACAGTATTCTTCTTCCCCACAGGTAAGTATTTTTAAAGGAAATTGTACTATCAATATCTGATTGAGCAGATTTCTATTCCCTCTAGATTTAATGTTTTCCATCTGCAATATAAAAGGAAGATAATGCACAATTATGCTAGTAAGACTCTCTCTTCCAATAATGTTTGCACTTCTCAATACTGCATTTAAAAAGGAAATAGTAGCTCTTGAAAAGTTAAGTAAGAAGATGAACAAAATTGAACAGAGGAAAAATAACTGTCTGAAGACACGCTGGAAATACATTTAAAGACAGTCTGTCTGAGACAGCAGCCCACTGCGCCAGCCTGTCTTCTAAAGAGCTAAGCATCAGTCAGGTGTCAGTTACCTGACCTGGCAACTGGGAGGGAAGTGAGATTCCAACACAAATAGCAAAAGATCGAGAAAGAACCGGAAGACTCTTCTCAGGAATCAGCTAAATGAAGAGGTTTGCTCTCTGCTAGGTGTTGCTTCTTCCTGCCATGAATTTTAAAATGTATACAATGTATAATACATTAATAAGTGACTTTTATGTATTTCCAAAACTCTTCCAAAGAGAAGTTGTTAAATTATGAAAGATTTCTTTTAAATAGAAAAACCATAACTTGTTTCATCTCAACCCACTTTACACAAAAGATACAAAAGGAATTACATATGGTCAATACGTATCAAAACATTCCCATTTAAAAGATCAATTAAACAATGAAGCAAGCTTACATAAGTAACAAAGAATAATTAAAGATTAATAAGTACAGTTTATTCTTAAAATGTAATAAATTACAAACTTATGGTACTTAATATAAGCAGCAGAAGAAACTTAATAGAACGTTGTGGGTGTTGGAGCAGAACTCCAACAGAGGTATTTTTTGGAAAATGTACTTCTGTTTCTGAATCATTTTATTCACACAAATTTTTCTCCATGTTTTGGGAATGTATGATTTTCTTGAACTCATGCTAGACTTAAAAATAAAGTTGTAACAGTGAAGAAACTTTTAAAGGGAAATAAAATTTAAACAAGAGTCTTTTGATACACATAGAGTTAACGCATACACACATACACATCACAGACTAGAGACACACACATCAGGCTGCCCAACCCTCTTACTTGTACCTATGCACAGTGAGTTATTTGGGGCTCAGACAAGCATGGGTGACAAACAGATCCATGTGATATTCTCTGATGAGAAAATCTTGTGGACTATATAGGTGACTACATTTTTTTGCCTAAAACAGTATGTTGAAATATAAACAGTAGGTTTATAGCATACTTATTATCATTTTGGTGAAAAATTGAATAGACAGAAAAAAAGAATTGTCAATAATGAACAAGTAGGCATTTTAAAGAAATATTATCCCCTAGAGTAAATGGCCTAAGTCTGTGCCACTCTCAGAAGGAATTCAGTGTGACCCCATTTATTTTTCCACTGGTCAGTAGAAGCCACCACATACACTGGAGGAAAAATTCTATGGTCCAAAAGTTGCCATCAATACTTGTCCTATGACTTGTGGAATTGAAGTTCCACCGTAAGTCAGATTCTTAGAGAGCCCAGGTGAGATGTACATCGGACACTCCTCTCACCCTTCCCACACGCAAGTGTACACAGTAGCTCCTTCTTCGGACTAGGATGTGGAGAAAAAATTAAGTCGTTCTTTCTTAACAAAGGCTACAGACTTAAAACCTGATGGAGCTACAGGTGTTATCTGGGGCCCCCAAGGGAAACTCGTGGTCTCGTTAGCTCACTAGTCTGATCACAGGAGCCTAGAGACACAGACTGAGTGTACTTTAAAATGATGTACTTGGCGTTCCCTGGAGATATCACATAATCATTAATTCAGTTTAACTGGAAGTTCACTGGGGTTAGGAGATATGATATAGGCAATATGGTACTTCAGGGAGGCCTTATGCCTGTAAACACTTACAAGAAAATAAACGCTGTGTTACGTTTTCTTCCATCAAAATGAAATTTCAGATAAAAAATAAAAGCAGAGTATGCATAAATATTAGACATAATAAAATCACTAAAGCTTTCATAGATACACACGTGTTATTGTGTTTATTCCTGACTTCTGTGCAGAATATAAAGGGCAACCATTTCAATTTTACTGCTATTTAAAAATAAGAAAACTAAAAGGTTGCATAAAGACACTGTCAAAATAAATCCAAGTCACCATAAAGTCCAGGTCTCTGGAATTCGAAATCAGGTCTTTGGCTTACAAATTTAGATGTTTTCGTATTTCCAAAAACTCTAGAATGTGAAAATAAATCTAACTCCAAAGAAGCATATTTTCTTCCAATCCCAGTATTCACTGTTTATGATAGAAATAGAAATGATTTTCTTAGCAAGTACATTCTGGTTCAAATAATTTGTATATAGGGTATGAAAATATAATAATGAGACATTCTTTTTAGTAGTTTTGTTTTATATTGCTAATTATACTCTGATTTAATGTTATTTTAAAGAAATATCCATTTTTTTCTCAAGTAGAAAAGTCTTATGTGTCCACTAAGAAAAATTCCAACATAAAAATAAATTGAACATAAAAAATATGGAAAATGTAACAGCTAAATTTCTTTTTTTTTCTTTTTGTCTCCTTGAGACAGGATCTTGCTGTGCAGCTCAGGCTGGCCTTGGGCTCACTTTGTAGTCCAGGCTGGTCTTGAACTTGCCTCAGCCTCCCGAGTTCTGGGGTTAAGGAGTGTGCCCCTTAACCCATGCCTGGCTTCTGTAGCTAAATTTCTAAAGCACTCAAAAGGGACAAATGACATAGTACTAAATTAGGAAAATGTGCCTTGTAAGACACCCATTGGAGCTGTAGGGGAGGGACTGCTTAGCTTGGAACCTAGGGACAGTGCATGGTTCTCAGAGGAGCCGCCTGAGCATTACCAGTGACGATGTTAGCTGTGCCTTCTCGGCGCTATCCCAGGCCCTCTGGCTCAGAAGCCTTAGTTTTGACAGTTCTGCAGGGAATTCTGAGACAGTTTCTGTTGGAGAAACATTGCTTTAGAGAAAACATTTGTATTTTTAAATTATTGAAAAAAATTTTTTTTAAATTAATGAGGCTTACTTGCTTAAGGTTCAACATACAGAACTGATCCATGGAATGGATACATAGAGGAGGTAGATTTTTACCTGGCACAGATAGGAACTTCCAGTTGAATATAGTTTTCTGGGAGTGAGGCTGCTCCTCCACCCCAAGGAAATGAGTAGAAATCTTGAGTCAAGAGACAAGTGTTTATATTGAGTGGTGCTTAGGAAAGATTTGTACTAATGTGCTTACATCACTTATAGGTTGGCATCATTAGATAATATTAACAATTATTCTGTTGCTGACAAAGGATAAAGGACAGCCCCCAGTTACAATTCCCATAGCCCTGTGCCAATGACTAATACTTGTACCTGAATTTTTTCTACACTCTAATGTGAGACTCTAACCATAATTAGAAATCCCTGGCATAGAGCCCAATCTACTCTGATAAAAAATATTTTGAGAGCATCAGGAATATTTTTGATTCTGATTCTTTTATGCAGCAATTCTGTGACTCTGTTTCTTTTCTGTAGTATTAAGAAGTTGGAATAACAGTTCCTTGGGTCTCATTCGACTTGAAAGCCTCTGTAGCACTCACAGAGTTTCTCTCCTGTCTACCTTCCCTTTTTGACAATTATACCTTCAGAGTTTCTAGTACTCAGAAGATAGATGTCTGCCTGTTCCACCTAAACAAGAAACTCATTATCTTTGTAGTTTTTACTCTAGCCAGATTCTAGGTGCTGAGCAAGAACTATAGAACAATCATCTCACAAAAGTGATGAGATGGTAGAAAGAAAAAACATTTTCTTGTTAGATCCATAAGCTCAATATGGAGCCTGACTGTGGGGGCCAACAGATAGGTTCCAAATTGGAAAATGTTTTTAAATGAAACCTGATGGACTAAATACCTTTGTACCATTACAAAGAAGAAAAAGGAGGAATTTCATAACTGAAAAAAGTGAAATCCACTTTACTTAATGCGGACCTCTATCTCTGGTGTACAGGTCCTCTGTGTCCAAAGATAATTAGCACTTTATAATGCTAATTATTATAATTATGTCTGAGAAAAAAATCATTAGGGGGTAAGTCCGTTCACTGATTTTCAATTGCCCCTTCTATTTAAAAATAAGGTCATTTTTCTATGAAATAGATTTAGGAGCTCAAAGCAGAAAGAGTTTTTAAAAAATTGTGTAGGCATAGACTCAACTTTTAATTTTTTTTTTCTAATTTTGTAATGTTTCTAGGAACAGAATACAGAGGAAAACAGTGATGTTATATAGTCTGGAAGATTAAAAATAAAGACTCAGAAAAGCCAGCATTTTCGTAGGTTAATCATCAAATAAATGTTTATTGATCACTCCCCTTGTTTGTGCCTGGTACTATAAGTTTTTTCTACCTGGTCTCTCATATAACAATCTTCCCAGTTCCAAGAAGCAAGTCTAATCAATCCAAGTTTTTTAAGAAATAAAAAATTAATGCCTTAGGGATTATCCTAAAGTTCAATGTCATGAGTGTAAGAAATAGAAAACTTTACTCTGACTCAGCTCTGCTCACTGTAAACACTTCTTTATCCTGGACGTATGTGTCACCAAACCACTTCTTTTCCCTTTCTTTCTTTCTCTTTCTTCTTTCTTTCTTTCTTTCTTTCTTTCTTTCTTTCTTTCTTTCTTTCTTCTTTCTTTCTCTTTCTTTCTCTTTCGCTTTCTTTCTTTCTTTCTTTCTTTCTTTCTTTCTTTCTTTCTTTCTTTCTTTCTTTCTTTCTTTCTTTCTTTCTTTTTCATCAGGAATTGAAATCACAACCTCGGGCTTGCCAGAAATGTAACATTTCTGTTAAGGTTCTTGAAGTACTGAACTAATGCATAGTGGGAGGCAGTTTGAAGACACCTGGACTATGACTTGTTTGAGTTAAGCTCACTGTCAGGTGGTAGGACATCAAAATAACAGAAAGTTAAAAGCATCTTCTGAAATCCCCAGAGAGAGCAGTGATATAGTGGAAAGAATTTGGGCATTGGACTGAAAATAGCATAGGTTTGAAGATAAGTTCCTTTCCTTCCTTTCTGGATTATGGAAAAGACTGAACTTCACCAAACCTTACTTACCAATTTCTAAAATATCTCACAGTTGTTATTAATACCACTGGTTCTGTTACGATATAATGACCCATGACCAGTTGCTGAGAACTTATTAGGTGCCAAGCAAAACACGTGGCATTTTGTGTCCATCAAAAAATGTATTAATAATCCAATTTCATGTTTGAAAAAGCTAGGGTCAAAGAGGCTAAATAATTTGTGTGTGAATGTGTTTTATATTATATGTAGTTGATATTGCTATTACTAAGAAACTATCAGCTGAGGAAGAGGAATTGGCCTTTCATCTTTCTTAAATGAACAGGTGTCATTCTGTTTAATGATTTTTTAAAAATCCTCTTGTGACAAGCTCCAGAGGACAAATAATTTATTTCTTGTGGTGTATTGCTCTCTAAATGAATTAATTGATAGCATTCCACCATCAATCTGATGAATATGAAAATAAAACAGGCATGAGACATTCTCTACCATACTAATTCTTTAAACATATAATAATTTTTTAGAAGTAAATATGTATTTACCATTTCTTTTGGTTCTCTTCACATTTGAGAACCTGTCTTTATTATGTCACTGCACAGAAGCTGAGAAGTTTGACTTTGTTTTTCTGAATGCTAGCAAATAGAATGAAATCACGATTATTGCCACAAGAGAAAAGGAAAGTGAAAAAGAATAAACTTTCTGACTCACTCTAGCCCCATTCATTGAAAAGAGAAAAAAACCAGTACTTAATCATCATTGTTAGAATGATAATAGAATAGCAGGAGCTCTCTGTCTTTCTCAAGACACTGGGAAGTAAAAATTGTATTCCTAGTAATATTCAAATATCATTCGCTTTTCACTGTATTGGCATTTACAGTGATTGTGCAAAAGCAATGGTGTTTTAGCACAAATTAAGACAGTGGAAGTAACCTGTACTTGTAGTAAATATATTCTTCACTACTATTTATTTACAGGGAGCAAAAGGCCCAGTTCCAGAAAGAAAATCGTTGGTAAAATAGTAAAAACGCTAATTTTATTAGGTCTCGGCCCTTGCATATGAGTCTTTTTAATATTCTCTGTGATAGAAAGGAGAAAGTACTGAAGAATTTCCTTGAATACCACAGTGTGACAGCGGAGAGCTTGTGTGTTTGTTTAGCCCCTTTCCTCCCAGGACCACCCTCTACCTGAAAGACACAGGCAGATACCGCATGCAAGGTTTGGGTATTTTCACACTTTCCCTTTTTAAATAAGTGAAGAAAGTCTTTGGCTTCAAGAAAAATAAGACATTATTTTGAGCCAGTGGTAACAGTAAAGCTTTCAAGGAACTTGACTTGTGACTTGTCAGCTCCCCGTACTTTTGACAATACTGGAGATGGGATTAAGAAATGGGATTTTTTGATATTATATAAATGAAATGTTTCCAAGTTTAGAATATGGATGTAATTATGAAAAAATATTTTTAAATGACCAGCATATGATTTTCCACAGCCATGAATGAGCAAAAGCTACATTAAACCGGAGGATACAAAAACATATTTGAAGGCAATAGGGTACAAAATACTCCCTTCTCATTTCATACTGTAAGTGACCCCTAAGAAACCACAACTTGTTGAATTCTGAGTAGAATCTCTATGTATCTATAATTACATAAAAAGTTTATGAAAAGATTTCACACTTTTGTAGCTACTTGACTGTCAAAATTTTCTTCATGCATTTCATCCAAAAGCACATAGATGTGTAGGAAGAGAATACAGCTGTCTGTTGTTTCATCAGATATAAAAGAGACTCACAAACGAGAAGTAAAATTATTCTTTTCAATATTTGTTGGTTTAGAAAAAAGTTACATTTCATAATGTTATTTAATATGTTTATTATTAGTATATTAAAATTGATACATAAACATTATGTCCTCAGCTTTCATTTCTAATATGACAAATACTAACCTAACATGAAAAAGCCTTTTGGAGGCCTTCACAATTCCTAAGAGTGAACATATGCTTGAGATTGTAACACTTGGGAACTGCTAAATAAGGTAATGAACAATTGTATGAAATGCCCTTGAATTTATAAATTGATAGATTCATTTTTTGCAGAATAATTTGTTAAATTATGAAAGATGCTAAAATTGGGTAACTTTTAATCAACAATTTCTGTCTTTAATAGTTTATCCTTGAGAAAGAATTGTGGATTTGCATAGACATTTATTTAGTTATTTATTTATTAGATATTTATATTAAAATATTTTCATAATCTTTTTTGTATAAGAAAATAACACCCATAAATATCTATGGGTTTTTAAAATCAGTTTTGATATTGTCTTAAGCTGAAATAACGTGTAAATGTTACATTGTAAAAAGTTAATTGATGACATTGCAAATTTTAATAATACATTAAATTAGAAAATATAAAATCATATATATAAGATAAAATTATAGTGGAAAACTAAAATCAAATTGTCCTGTGTGTATTTGGAAGTTTTGTTTCTGTGTATCTCTATATACCTAGATGTTTGGCTAATATGTTAGTAATACATTTTGGAAGGTGAAAGGTAAACAACAGGTTATTCTTTTAATTTTTTAGTGTTTTAGCAATTTTATACAAAAATACATAAATTTTTATCAAAAAACTTGCAAAAATGTTGTGCATTAATTACAACTTTCACATCATCAGTCTTTTATTCCTGAACTTTGAAAGAAGTGGCTAAATTCTATATTTGAGTCAATGAAGGGATAAACAGCTAGACATTATTTGGGCTGTTTGGTAAACAAGTAGACAGAGTGTTGTCTAAGAAAAGTGACTTTTGTTGATAAACTATACTGGTTTATCTTTTATATTAGGTGCAGAGTTGAAAATATGAAATTACAGTGTAAGTCTAAAGTGGCAAAAGCCTAGCAGTTGTATATTATTCCAACTACATATCTCATTTAATACAATAGATACTAGTATTATTATGACCATTATCCAGTTGAGGAAATATATATCATAGGTTAAAATAACATTGTAGGGTAACATTTTTTTTTCAACTTGGTTTTCCTTTCTTCAAAGTTCTGCCCTGGATCAAGTTGAGGAAGATGTCTCAGTAGGGACAGGAGACGTTGTTATTGAAGTACATATAATTTTCTTCCAGAAAACTTTATCTATATATCTAAAATTGCATTAGATCCCCAGTGGGTACTTGAACCTTGTATGTACAATGTGATTAAAATTGTTTGGTGCACTTTTAATATGAATAAATGTATTATAAATGACAAAGATGAATTTTTAAGAGTTCATCATCAGGTCTTTCCAAAAATAACTGAGACTGCTGAGAAAGAGAAATAGTATGATACCTGCTGCGATTTACTACCTGGCTGTCCCCCAAAAGGCTGAAACACAGAATCCAGGTATAAAAATGTCAACTGCAGTTGTGTAACAACTAATATAAGCCCTATTTATGGTAAAGGAAATAGAATACTAAAAGGAATAAAGAGCTTGAAGCAAATATGAAATAGAAGAAAAGGAAAATCTCAGAATAGATTCAAGGCCTTCAAACAAACTCTAAAATGTTATTAATCTGTATATATTGTAATAACTTTATAAGGACTTATAAAATGAGTAAATGAATACGAAGCTGGAAAAATAAAAGAAGTGAGGATGGAAGAGATAAAAAAAACTGAGATGTGTTATGCACATGTACCAATTCTCTACAATGACTAATTATCATATACTTCAAATATGTACTAATAAAAATTTAAAATATCAGGAATACACAAATCCTACTTTAACATCAGAAGACACAGTGGAGAAAATGAAGTTGAGAATCACAGAAACACATTGTAATGTTAAGAGAAGACTCCCATGCAGAGGTGAACTTGAAAAGGAAGAAACTTGAAAAACTTGGATAATGCTGCCTCGGCACCCATGGGTAACATATTCTTGTATGTAACTTATCTTGGGAATAACAAAAAGCAGCTTCAACTGGAAAAAGTACAATTTCAATATAGATGGGCAGAGCTGGAGTGAAGGAAGTATACACATGTGTGCCCACACAAAGGTTCATGTTACAACGGTAGCTTTGTCCTATCAATGCAAAAGCTAGGAAGAAATACCTTCTTTTGGAAATGGTAGATTTGACACAATTAAAAAGGAATTCTCAAGTCAGGAACTCTCTCAGGGTATTTAATATTCTGATGTCTAATGTGGATATACCATGCACCCTTGTAGAAATAGTTCCTCTTAAAAACAGACCTTAGAGAACAAATATTTTGTGGAATGCACTTCATTCAAAACTGGCCTTGTTCTCCAGCAACATATTATAAATGCATAAATGTGAATTCAAAGAAGTAAAAAGATTTTCTCAATGGTTTTGAATGAGTCTAATTGAAAACTCAGCCCAGGTCTTTTATGTGGCAGTTCAATGTTTATATGTTTTCATTGAGTATCATATGAATAAACTATAAATCAATGCTTTCTCAAACATCTATTCTGTCTGTTTAAACTACTCCTGATAAGAGTAAAGAGTGGAGAAGAAAGTGCTAGGGAAGTGCTGGTAGTGACCATTGGCGGTAGTGGTGAGGTACAGGGGTATAATTCTACTTGGACAAGAGCAGATGAAGAGAGACTGGAACAGTCCACAGAAATACAGACTCCAAGTGGAATTCTGATGAAATATATGAACCTCCTTTAGAACTGCTCAGATATACCTATTACATAATAAAGGTATTACACTGATAATGTTTTTGACATCCTATGTGGACATGCTAAACTTGCTTTGAACTTCTAATTTCATGCCTCTAAATTCCAGTGCCTTCCCTAAGATTTCATCAAATTTCTAAAATTACACCTTCATGATCCCCCAAGAGTTTTATTCTTTTTACACTACTATCATGAAATGATTCCATTTCAACTAATATACTGATTTTTTATCCCATTCATTTTTTCCAAAAGAAATACAATCATACGTATGATTTCATGGCATCTGTATTGAATACGTACAATGGGATGAATCGCATTGGGAACTATAGAGTCTCCTACAGTTTTCCAGTTCTCTTCTTCACATTCTCTCTTACGTTCTTAAAGATTGGTGTTACATTAGTAGTGAGAGAACAATTCAATTTTTTGGCAAATAAGGACATTGTGAAATTGAAAGAGATTGCTTTTAATAATTGCATAGGAACTACAAGTTAAAACCAGGACTGTGTGGAAGAAAACAGTTATAGATGCTCCTACTGGCATGAAACTTCTTACTGAGAATTCTCTATAGGAAATGTTATTTCAGCTCCTCAACTCTGAGGTCCTTCTGGATTGGACAGTGAGTTTCTGAAGGACCTCAGATATTTTGAAGAATTATTTCAATGGAGCTTAATAATAAAATTTTTATCCTCAACAACTTAACTTTTTCCTAAAATTAATTCATGATTTCCATAATACATTTTTATTCTAAAGCTTGGCACAGTCAGTCTTAATATAATCACTTATGTGCATATTCATTTTTTTCATTAAACAATAAACTTTGGGGCAAAGACCATGTCAGGTTCAGTATAGAAAAAACATTCATGTTGTCTCCTAGTATATTGTCTCCATTTTCTGTTATAATGAAACATTAGACTTGAAACATTAAACATTTAGCCAAAACAATCAGTATCCAGAACTAAAGTACACTTTGCAGGTCCCTTACAATTGAGATTAACTTTGTGATAGAGTTTTATATAATGGAATAGGAGATTTAGTTATAGCTGTATTTTCTGGACATACTCTACCATTTGCCAATTCAACCTTTTTTGCTAGTTGACTTATGAACATGAACATGAACATGTGGGGAAAAAATAGTCATCACCAGTCATACATGTAGTATTATTTACCATTTCCACTTGCATATAATTGGGGACCATGTGACTATCTCTTACTAACAGAATGTGATCAAAATCATAAGAGGAGTCACTTCCAGAAAAAATCACTGTCTTCTCAATATTTTTTTCTTCATCCTAGTGCTTTCAGAAGTTGCTCATTCCAGTTCTATAGCTATAAGAGTAAGGGTCACAAATGCCATATTATGGGCAACTTAGATTTGGAGTCAATTTGTTACTAAATCACAACCTACATTATTTTGACAACCATAGAAGCTTTATCAACTTCAGCCATGAAATCAAGGTTAACATTTTAGGGATGACAGAGTCACAGTACAAAATAACTCTTAAGTTCTTGACATTAGGGATATAACATATCACCTCTGAACTGGCTCTTGAGACTCAAATGAAAAACAAAGTCCCTATTTTGTTTTAACTACCACCAACTTGGCTCAACTTTCAGCAGTCTCCTCCATTCTTAATAATAAACCTCTCTCTGCAAAACCTGTCTCATAGGGTCTTGTGGTGACTCACTTAACAGAGAGGCTCATTTAAAATTTGGTAAATTGAAACCAAATGAAGAGACTACATGAGAGGGCAAAAGTGTATTTAGGCCAAAGTAGATTCAGTATATATTCACTGAAGTAAAAATTCTGTTTAAAATCTCTGAAGTTCTGGACAAACTTTCCTGATGTATCCATTGGAAAATATAGTACCAAACTAGAAGTTGTACTTTGTTACTGCATGGATCTAATCAAATTCACAGATGGAGTTTTGGTAGGCTTGCACTACGTTTTCTGAAATATGTGAATTAGTT
The DNA here is from genome assembly GCA_004027295.1 of Dolichotis patagonum. NCBI lineage: Eukaryota > Metazoa > Chordata > Mammalia > Rodentia > Caviidae > Dolichotis > Dolichotis patagonum. The sequence continues at coordinate 19,824 of PVJX010003107.1, forward strand.
GCTAACAGTCATAAATAAGAAGAGTTTACAGGAAAATCAGATTTTTTTTTACTTACTTTGAAAAGTTAAAAGACCTGGCAACAGAGGGCATGTATTCTCACAGGCTAAAAATACGATAGGTACAGATTTAGTCAGTACACCAGTTCATCAGTTTGTGACAAGTATGGCATTGTCTGTTTAACATTAAGGCTACATTTCATTTGCTGTCTGTATCAAAGTGCTTGATTTGTTTCATTTTAAACCTAGCCTGCTTTCCTTAGATGATCCTATAAATAAGATGAAACAAAGCACTGCCAGGGACATTTGGTTTAGGAAGAAGATCCTAAGGTTAGGAGTTGAATGGCAAGAATAAAAGAAAGTGGGACATAACAGCAAATTAATACTGGCAAGAGAAGAATCTCAGGCAACAAGAAACTTTATGGCAGAAAGTATTTATTTGAGCAGTGTGATGAGAGGACAGTGATCCCAGTAGGCATATGACCATCAAGTCTCTGCTTGTTCTTTTAGTCCCATCAAAAGATGAAGTAGCCCCCAGACCCTAGGTCTAATGTAAGAACCGTATGTTATTGGGCTCTTTTGAGCCCTGCTCCTAGATCTTGATAGAATTTTTGACAACTTGAATGGTGATTGGTACTTCTCTAAAGATTTGGAAGATTGAGAGGAAAGTAGATAGTCCATACATCTCCCCTTGGATTCAATAAGAAATGTGAGAATAGAAGGTGAAATACAAGCAGAGAGAAAATGAGGTTGTAAATCAAACACTTTCTTGCTTTCTTTGCTTGGAAAAGCCTGTTGAGCACTTAAGAAATGAAGAGAAAGAGCGAGATGTGAGGAGGAAGGAAGGAGCCTCCGATTCAGACAAAGGGAAAAGTTGTATTTGTGTTTCAGTTAATCTCATGGTGGTGGTGGGTATAGGGACCCAGATGTTAGAGCTAATACAATATGCATTAGTCCATCACACTGGGAAATCTCTAGTCCCTGCAACAAGGAATTAATAAATCTAGTAATTGTGTCATGTCTGTAATATTGGCTAGGAAAAAATTGTGTAAATCATTTGATAAATGTGCATGCCTAGAGAGCATGTGTTTCTGGGGCCTTCCACAGGGATTCACCCCAAAGGTTGCCCAGGCATTGCTTCTCTTCCGCTGTGCTGTCTGGAGGAGGAACTGAAACAAAACAGAATGGCTGTTTATGTAGTATACCATTGGCATCCAATTCATACCATCCAAAATCAATTTGCTATGCTTTATTTCTTATCAATACCCCTCTCCAGAATGCGAGTTCTCTAAGGCAATCAGAAGCAATCATGGACTTGCCAAAACATGTTTTTTTTTCATTTTTCTAAACATTATAACTAAAAGGTCATTCAGTTTTAGTTCTTAGACTATTTTTAAAATCAAATGAACAACTGAGCAATTATTTGTAGCATCAGGACACTATATATGTACCCAGAGTGACATACGCAACATGATTTGTAAAACACTTCTGAACTTCTCTTTAGCTTTATTCTGTTCTGTGGCATGTTGGAGGCTCTGAAATTAAAAAATAATTGTGATTATATTATTGATTTTTGTACCTTTTCAGTGTGCTAAATTCTACACAGAGGTGTGGATGTAGGAGGAGACAAAGAAAAAGAAAAAGTGAAAAAGTTTGCAAAGGAAGTATCTGGCAGTTAAAATCATATTTACCATAATTATATCAACTTCTCTGCTCTTGGAATATTTCTCTGCTAGTTATGATGACAAGTTGTGTAGGCTTGAGTAAATCAATGAGTAATAGCAAGCTATTTCCCCATGTGTAGCCAAGGTGATTAATCTCTTAGAGGCTGAAGACAAAATAATTTGGAGGTGCCACATGTCACAAGCAACACAAGCAATTATTGACTGCATGTGCTTGGCTGGATCCTTTGACGAGACTGCCTCATGCCAGGCAGAAATCCTCCAAACTCACATCACTGTGAATGATCGTCATGCCGTTGGTACATTTTGGAAGCAATATCCACCCCCAGTCTTTAGTAAATAAACTCTTAACATTATCTTCATTTCACCTCCCTTTCTTTGGATTATGGACTCAAGAAGGCAAATAAATTTTATATTGTTTGCCAACCGTGGTAGATCTATGGGTAGTAGCTCACAAGATAGTATGTTGAGCTCATTTCTAGCTGCAAGATCGTGCTTTGAGTCATGCCTTCTATGGGTAAAGAAAAAGAACAGTGTGACACAACCGCTGGGTGTTTGCCAGTTTTGTTCTGACTTTTCATTTTTCACTTTTTAGAGAATCTGTGGTTGACTCCTGGCTATCTCCTTTGTTGTGCAGCATCTCTTAGTGAATCAAAGACAATTTCTCCTATAAGTAAGATACACTTTAGAATCTTCTCAGAAACACTGACCTCCTGGGTTAGACCCTCAGTATTTCCAGGTAATTACCACTCAGCTTCTATGGTAACATAAAATATAATACTACATCTTTAAAATAACCTAAAAATGAATGGAACAGTCTCAAAATTTTATTATCACTATTTAGGCCTGAATAGAGCTAGAAAAAATGACACAAAGTTGGAGAAGACAGAGAATGATAGAAGAGTTGGCTAAATATCTTATATCAAGGCCAGGTGTGGTGGTGCATGCCTGTAACCTCAGCACTCAGGAGAAGGCAGGAGGGTCATTGCAACTTTGAGGTCAACCTGGGCTACAAGGTGAGTTCAAAGCTAGCCTGAACTGCAACTGCATAGTGAAAAACCTGTCTCAGACAAATTTTATATATATATATATGACAAAGAAGCCAAAAAGACATTTAATTATGACAGTGAAGAGAACACTTCCAGTATGAAAGACATGTTAAAGTAATGAGCAGGGTATGAAAGTAGGATAGAGATAATATGAAATGCTAAATGCTTTTCCTTTTTCCTTTTTTTTTTTTTTTTTTTTTTGGTACTGGGGATCGAACTCACAACCTCGCTCTTGCCCGAAATGCTAAATGCTAAAGAGACAGAGGTAGTCAAAGTTTTGGGGAAAAAAATGTGTGCAAATGTCTTGACACTCCCATGAAAAGGTAAACTAGTTCATTACCAGTATAAGGACTGGCCTTGGTCAAAGTGCTTTCAGAGGCTACTCATGAAAGATGACACAAATAACTCTCTCTCTCTCTCTCTCTCTCTCTCTCTCTCTCTCTCTCTCTCTCTGATGCACTTTTGGATTCCTGAGCCACAAGTGAAGAAACTCAACTACCTTGAGGCTGCCATATTGGAGAGACCATGTGGTGGAAATGCCACAGTGTAGAGACAAAGAAAGATGCTGGAGAAGGCTGCTTATTCCAGCTACCACCTGATTGAGCGAGCAGGCAACGTAACTCATTGGGCACACGAATGAACAAGCCGTGTGTGAGTCCAGGTCCACTGTCCATTTGATTTATCTATATAGGAGCTTCAAATGAGAACTGCCTAGCTGACCCCAGTCAACACCAAAACTCAGTGAGGTGATAGTAACAGCAGCAGCAAAAAGCATTTTTTGTTGTTTTAAGATTCAGGATGTTTTGTTAGACAGTAATAGATAGCCAGAATTTTACTTTTAAATTAAATATTTTCAGAGACCCTTTCTGTTCATCACAAACAGAAGATGGCTGTCTTTAAAGGTCTTTACAAATCTACAAATATAGTAGAAATCTAAGCTGAAGTTGAAGCCAAAGTAGTTTAATCATTTGAGGAAAATTTCAGGGTTATCTTAACCCTATATTACACTTCCTTCACTTCTTCCTCTCCCAAGTACACACTTGGAAGTATCTGGCCTTGCTGTGGTGAAGAGTGCTGTATATCTGTCTTTTTGTTTCCTAAATCTTGATCTTCAGAGAACTACGTGCATTTTGTAGAGATTGAAGAAATGAAGTAAAGTAGCATGCAAACAGAGGCAGAGCTGCTTGAAAAAATACACGGAAGGTAGAAAGGAAATGTTCTCTTTATTCCTCAATCAAGTAATTCCTTGGCTCTGAGCTTGGAGTGGGGCACCAGGAGAGAAATATCTGAAAGTCCTTGGGCAGGGAGAGCTGTGGCACAGCAGCTTGAATAAGCAGTGCCTTGAGATAGTTTCCAATGTCTTACCCTCAACATAAAGTTCCAGAGAGAATCACCAGGTAGGAAGGACCCAAAAACCAAAATGCCAAGGTAGAGCAAATGAACAGATACCGTCTTTTCTTTGTTTTCCTGATTTGCAAACGGTGACCTCTACCCCATAGTGATTTTGAGGTAATCAAAAATACTTTAGAAACTGATTAGTTGAACTTCTAGGTTCTGGGGGATTTGTTGCATTGGACTGTGGAAGAGAGACAGTTTTTGTCTGAAGAGAAATAGGGAAAGTGTGTGCACAATGGGAGAAGAAAACAGCGTGTGTTTGAAAATGATTCTTCTTCAGAACCACATGGGTTTGTGTGAAGGCACAACTGAAAATGTGTGTGTGTGTGTGTGTGTATACATGAGCTGATGCAGTGCATGAAAATGCAAGCCACACAAGTGCCTGTGTCACAAAAAGTCCCAAACCTTTTCCTTCTTATCTGAGTAAAACTTTGCGGCAGGAAAACAACTGGCAAACAACATTGCTAATGGGTTGATGAGGGAGTGCAGCAGATTTCAGGTCAGGATTTTAGAGGGCTGTGGACCCCAGCAAGGCAGAAACCCAGGACAGTAGAACCTGGAAAGGCTGCTGAAGTGGTCCCATGAAGCCTTCTCAAGGATGTCCAGAAATATTTATATGCAATACTAAGGTCTAGATCTTCTAAGTGACACACGTTGAGACAAGCTGGCAGGGATAATTTACATGCATCGTGTAAGTGAACTGTATCATCTTTAGAGTGATAAAGTTTGGGGAAACCTAGGGCCTCCAAATCTGCTCATTGTAAAATGATTTTGTGATCCAGTTGGCAATCAGTAAGCCTCTTGTAGATGGCTATACAAACCTAATTCTGTGATTCTTAGTAGTAAAATTAAATGAAATCAGGGAGCTTTATTTCCTTATTTCTTAAACCATGAGTTAAATAAACACTGTCTTAGAATTAATCTTTCTTCCCTTTATGCACCTATACAAGTCTGATTGTTTCTCTGTAGAAACAATTATCACAATCTGATTTGAGTTACTCTGCTATGTTGGTGGCTGTCTTCCCTTGAAATTTCTTGAAGACCAGTGACTTTGTCCTCTTCATTAAGTGCCTGTCAGAATTTCCTTTATGGAATTTTGCTTAGTACATTCTTTTATTCATTGAGGGTATCTTTTTTTTTGGGTCCAGCACTGTGCTCAATAAATGGTTCAGGGAACTGAAAACAAAAATCTTCTCATTTGTTAAAACAAAAAAAAGCTGTTTGACACAACTAAGATGTGTTTCCAATAATATTTTATAATATCTTCAAAATTAAAAAGTAGTTATAAAAACTTGATCTACAAATATTTTATTTAGGATATTTTCCTCCACATTCATATAGTTCTCATGTTTTATGTTTTGTCCATTATTTGTATGAAGTTTATGATACATTTCATGTATTATATAGAAATTATATAGAAATTATTTTATATTTTCTGTAGTCTTCAGTAATTTTATAACATTGGAATTTTTCTTATAATTTAAATAGAATTCATCTGTATACCTGTCTTGGTCCAACATGGAAAAACTTTACAATCTACCACTCCCACCTTTATAATGAAAAGCTGAATAAATAGAAAATCAATAAATTGCTTTGGATCTGTCATACAGTTGGATCACAAGGCAAATCACTGCCTTGAGGGTCAAAGAGGGAAGATGTTTCTGGCGTTAGCAACCAGTAGTGAATTTCAAGGAATCGCTGGAGACTGCATCGGTTGGACAGTAAACATCTTCTAGGGACCCAGCCTGGGGAGGAACTTCTGTAAATTTGTACTGAAGAGTCTAACCAGGTATGCTTTATGAAGGTCAAAGGAAAATCCCCTGATGCTTCCAACAGGAAAAGAATAAAATTAATTCAGAAATAAACCCAGAACATTGAGTTTTCCTTAACAGTGAGTTTTTCTCAAGAGAAAATATCTTCCAGGGTCTATGTGATGTGAGGTCTTTGAGGAGGATGAAAAAACTTAATCTCACCCAGAAGGGGAAAAATGTACCAAGAACTTGAAACAGTCACAGGACTGGGATATAAACCTATTAAAAGACCAAAATCTAATGACAAGATCAGAGACTGTTTTTCCTCTTTTAACACCTTACTATCACATGAATAGGGTTCCCTTATAATGCTGGAATTGCAACTAGAAAAAAATTTGAGACCTGGACTCTGGTTAAGGGGTCTAGAAAGAACACAGGAAAACAGAAGAGATAAAAGTGAGAAGACCACAGGGCACTTTAGCCTTTGATGCAGCAAACTGTAAACAAAGCCTATCCTCAAACTAAAGGCTGGTTACCTCAGTTTCTTTTCATTTTCTTGTTGTCCAGCTTTCAACAAAAAATTACAAGACATGATTTCAAAAAACACTATTTGAAGAGACAGAATGAGATTATAATCAGACTCAGATATGGTAGAAATTTTGGAATTCCCGAACGGGAATTTAATATAACTATGATATATACAATAAAGGCTTTAGGGAAAAATGGGAATCCAGTGTACAACATACAAACACAGGTGAATATATAACCAGAAAGATAGAAACTCAAAAAATTCAAGAAGTATGAGGAATACCTTTGATAGATTCATCAACACATTGGACATAGCCCAAAAGATTACTGATTTTGAAGATATGTCAATGGACTTGTATGAAACTGAAAAACAAAGATAAAAACAGAATTTTAAAAACACAGCATAATATCCAAGAACTGTTACTAATTTCAAAAGCTCTAAGACATATGTAATGTTAATGTCACAGGAAAATTGGAATAAATGAGCAAAGTTGCTATACCTAGATATATGATAGTCAATTGAGGAAACCAAAGAAAAGGAGAAAATTACAGGAAAAGCCAGAGAGAAAAATGAACTTTATATAAGAACAAAGATAACAATTACATGACTCCAAAAACTACACAAGAACACAGTGAATTATATAATATCAAAAGCAAAAAACCACCAACATGAAATTCTAATATTCAGTGAAGTTATCCTTTTAAATTGATAAAAATAAAGTCCTTTTCAGACAGACTGGTGGACAGACAGACAGACACTGAAGAAATTTATCACCACTAGATCTATATTGCAGGAAGCATTAAAATAAAGTCTTTTCAGAGAGAAGAAATAATGATATTCAGAAACTTCTATCTACATAAAGGAAGTGCACTATAGAAAAATAAAAAGAAAAGAAAATTCTTTTGTTTTCTTAATTTTAGTCTAATAGGTATTAATTCAATACACAAGACAATAATAGCTTATGAATAAGTGAAATGAATGATAGCAGTTTCATAAGGGATGACAGAAAGAAATCAAGAATAGTATCATAAGGCACCTTCACTAGCTGTGAAGTGACATGGTGCTACTAAAACGTGGACTTACATTTGCTGTAGATGTGTATTGAAAACTCTAGGGCAATCACTATAACATTTTAAAAGAAGCATAGCTTTAAACTAGATGAGGAGAGGAAAAGGATCATATAACATGCTTAATTAAAATTAGAAAAGGTAGAAAAAGATAGGCAAATGTAAACATGAACAAGTACATTGAATATAAAAGTTACAAATATGATACATTTAATTCAACTGTACTAATAATTTCTGAAATGAATGCTTTAAATAAAATAATTAAAAGCAGAGGCTGTCAGAGGAATGTAAGAAATAAATAAAAACAAGATCCAGCTATAGGTTGCCTACAAATAACCCACTTTAAATAAAAATATACAGATAGAATAAAAGTAAAGGGATGAAAATAGTTATACCATGGAAGCACAAGTCAAAGAAAGTTGAAGTAGATTCAGCTATAGCAGATTTCAAAGCAAGGAAAAATTTCAAAGATTAGAAGCATTACATATGATAAAAGAGTCACTTTTCCTAGAAGACATACAATTCTTAATACCTAACAACATGGTGTCAAAATATGTGAGATAGAAATTGATAGGATTTCAAGCACAAATATTTGGCTTCTATTATACCTGAAGACTTCAACACCCTACTATCAGTAATTGACACAGGCACAGAATAACTAAGAATATGTTTCTACATAACAGCACCATCAATCAACTAGAACTAATTGACATTTAGAAAATACATTTCATCTATAGCAGAATACACAGTCTTCTCATTGTCATATAAAGCAGTCACCAAAAAGGATAATATTCTAGGACATAAAACAAATTACAAAAAGTTTTAAGGAAGAGAATTATTGCAAGTTATATGTTCAGAGAACAGTAAAGTTACAAGAGAAAGCATGAACAAGATAGGTGCAGTATTCCAAAATACTAGGTGATTATACAGCACACATCCAAATAGCATGTCTCAAAAGAGACTCAAGATAAATAAAATATAATTTAAACTAAATGAAAATGAAAATGCAACTTAGCAAAACATATAGGATCAGCAAAATAAAGACTTCAGAAAATTTATATCATTTAAGTTATATATCAGAAGAAGACAATCTAAAATCACTAGTTTCAACTTGCATCTTAGAAAATTTGAAAAAGAACAAATTAAAGTTACAGCAAACAGAGGAAATGAAATAATAAAAAAATTAAAACAGAAGTCAGTAAAATTCAAAATAGGAAATCAATATAGAAAACTAATAAACCCAAAATTTGTTTGCTTAAGATCAATAAAATTCATACATTTCTAACCAGGCTAAGAAAAAACAGGTAAAACAAGCTAACAATACAGGAAATCAAGTAACAGGACATCATTAGTGGTCCCATGGACATTTAAAAGATAGAAGAAAAATGTCATGTAAATTTTTTGCACACAAATTTCATAGCGTTGAGGAAATAGATAGGTTCCTTTAAGAGTACTATTTATCGATAATCATACAACAATCAGACAATCTTAACATGCTTATATCTACAAAAGAAATTAAGATAATGACTAATATCTTTCCAAAATGAAATCACTAACCTCAGATGATTTCACTGGTGAATTCTGACAAATATTTAGAGATGGAATTATACCAAGGCTTTAGAATTTATTTAAGAAAATGTAAGCAAAGAAAACACTTTGTAATGTACTTTATTGGGCCAGTATTACTATAATACTAAAACCAGACAAAACTGCCTATCAATATAGCTACAAGAAAGAGAACCTATAGACTAATATCTCACATGAATATGGGTGCAGAAATCTCCAATTTACTATTACCAAATTGAATCTAACAACCCATAAAAAGAATAATATACCGCAACCAAATGAAATCTACTTCATGTATACAAACATGACTCAACATTTGAAAATTAAATAGTTTAATCAATCGCATCTATAGGCTACTAAGAAAAATAACATTATCATACCTATAGATATCAAAAATACACAATGATGAGAAAATCCAATCTTGACTCATAGTACAAAATACATAATACAAAATGAGAACTGTTTTCTCAAATTGATAAAGTGTATTTTCAAAATGCTTACAGATAATAGCCATAATTAAGGCAAAAACTACATGCTTTCCCCTAATATTAGAAGAAAGACTCTCTCATCATTACAGCAGAGTTTCTACCAATGTAATGACATAAAAAATGAAGTGAAAGTTATATATATTAAGAAGGAAGAAATAAAACTACTTTCATTGAGAAATAACATGTTCAGCTACATAAAAATTCTCAAATAATTAGCAACATTAACAACCAAAATTGGATCTAATAATAATTACTGCAAAGATACAGGTTACAATAACATCTAAAAATTTTACTTAGATGGTTACTAGTTACTTTTATATGTGCCAACATTTTGAAATGAAAACACAACACCTTGTATATTACCAACAAAAAATGAAATAAAATATGACAAGATTTATTTGAGGAAAATTTTAAAATTTGATGAAAGAAATCAAAGACAATCTAAGCAAAAGGAGAGATATTCCATGTTCATGATTTGGAAGACTTAACAATTCAGTTCTTCGGAACATGATCTATGGATTCTGTATAATTCTGAAAAAACAATCTCAACAAGGTATTTTGCATATATATACAAAATAATTCTAAAGCTTATGAGACTCAAATTAAACAACACAATATTAAACAGTAAAGTTAGAGGAAAAATACTGCCTGACTTTAAGTCTTATTATAAAACTATAATAATCATTATCAGTATTAGCAAAAAAAAAAAAAAAGCAAACAAATCAATGGAACAGAAGAGACAGTCCAGAAAATGGCCTTAAACAGTCAATCATTTTTTGCCTAACTTTTGATAAAGGAACGAATGTAATTCAATAGAGAAATTACAGTCCTTTTTAGCAAATGCAACTGGAGCAACTAGGCATCTATAAAACCACCTCCCTCCAAAGGAAAAAAATATTACAATTTAGACATAGACCTTTATTGTGACTTGGGTCTAGATGGTCCCTTTTTCAGAAGTGGCTAAATCTAGAATGTGTGATTGATTCATGGTGTGGTGCTAAGATTAAGGGTGCCAAGATAAAGGGTGGGTAATTGCTACATCAATCCACTCATGGGTTTGGCACCACCCTAATCCCAGTATCTTGGATACAATATAGGGGACAGAAAGAGGCTTGTCTTGTTCTTTGCTTGTTTGCCTTTGCCATCTTCTGCGTGCTATAAATTGTTTCTCTGTGATGCCTGTCTGGCATGTCACCCTGCCTTGGAAACAGCCAATTATAGATCAAAACCTCTACACACTGTAAGCCAAATAAGTCTTTTCTCCTTAATATTAGGTGTTGGGTATTTTGTTTCAGCATGAGAAAAGTAACTAAGACAGAATTTGATACCAAGGAAGTAGAGTCATTGCTGTGACTATACCTAATCATGTGGTTCAGAAACCTTTGGGACTGGCTTGTGGAAAAAGGAAAGATTTGAAGGTCCCTACTGAAAATATAGCTCTGGAATGCCTTAGGCTGTAACTGATGTATATTCTGCTTAGAACTCAGAAGACCAGGCTGCTAAAAATCCTATTCCCTAAAGCCCAGGCTCAAAAGGTTTCTGCTGGAAATAAGGACTGTATTGGCTGTTGGACTCTAACAAAGTGTGTTATATCATGACACAAAGTTTGTCTGTATTTTGCTTGTGTTCAGAGACTGGTTGAGACTGAGATTAAGAGCAGAAAATTAATTAATCTTGCAGAAGAAATTTCACAGCAGCAGCAAGGCTAATTTGGTGTGTATGTGGGGGGGGAGCTTTTAGAAAGGGCACAGCAGAATGATTTAAATTGTTTTGAGTTTGACTAGAAAGGATTCCCCAGTAAAGTTTCAACCTACAAAGATGGAACACAGGAGAAATTGGTCACTAAAAAGACTTACAAGAAAAAGTCAAGTATTTCAGAATAAAACAAAGAAGCTTGCCTGAGTACATCACAAGAACAAGCAGGACTTTAGTCTGTACAGCCTCAGAGTTGCAAAGGTGAAAAATTTTGCTTTGACAAGATAATCCCACAGCATAATGTTCTAGAATATTAGTGGGCAAGAGAAATTCTTCCTCAGGATTGGGTGCAGAGTGCTTAATGATCCAGGCACTTAACCCCTATAGCCAAGAGAGAAGACAGACTACTGCTCCACTGGGTAGCAGACCTTGGCATCATCCACATAGTGCTTGTTTTAGGTGCATGAAGAATGTGAGAGTTGTGGGGTGAGGAAGGCTTCCACCCAGATTTCCAGGCAGTGTATCCATGAGAGGGCAGAGAGTATGAATCTGTGAATGTGAAGCCAAAGGTGCAGTGGAGACTCCAGAAGCTGGGAGAAGCCAGGAATGTGATTGTCTAGGAAAAAATCCAAGAAGGGATCAGAGCCAGCCCAAAAGAGAAGCCATAGAAGGTATAACCACCAGTAGTGCCCTAGGAGTGGAGTCACTGAAGCCCTTTGAAATTCACAATGGCCAGATTGCTGGAGAACCTGGAGGTGGAACAACGGGATTTAATGTTTGCTCTTCTGGAGTTTGGTCTTGCTTTGTTCCCATTCTTTGCTATCCTTCTGTTTGTAACTTTTGGAATAGTAATATCCAACTAAATGTTGGCAGGGTTTAAGTTCTTCTTTCATTTGTATAGGTACCTGAAGTTGAGTTTGTCTTCAATCTCATAGGAGACTTTGAATTTGGACTTTTCAGACATTCTGAGAGTGTCAGGACTTTGGCAACTCTTGGAAATGGAATAAATGTCTTTTGTATAAAGAAATGTGCATGAGTCTTTGGGGGTTTAGGGGTGGAACATTATGGCTTGTGCCTAGATGTCACTCTATAGTCTCATGTAGTCATAAGTGGGACTTTTCCAGAGGTGGCTGAATCTAGAGTATGTGCTTGATTGACAGTATGATTCTAGGATTATTGGTGCGAGGATTCAGGGTGGGTGATTACCAAATCATTTGTCTGGCACCACCCTAATCCCAGTGTCCTGGATACAATATACCCAGGCAGAAAGAGACTTACCTTTTCTCTTGCTTGTTGTCCTCTGCCATCTCCTGCCCTCCGTGAACAGTTTCTCCTCTGTGATGCTTGACTGGAATGTCACCCTGCCATGGCGCCAGACAATTACTGAAAACCTCTATACAGTGTGAGCTAAATAGAACTTTCCTCCTTTAACTGGTGGATGTTGGGCATTTTTTCTCAGCCATAAGACAAGGAACTAAGACAATCTTATAATTTCTGTCTCCACAAAATTTAACTAAAAATAAAGCATAGATTTAAGCATAAAATGCAAATCTGTAAAATATAGATGATGTGGAACTGGAATTTGTTAGATACAATACCAAAAGCATGATCAACCAAAGAAAATTCTGTTAAGTTGGGATCCATTAAAATTTTTAAAAAATCTTTTCCTCCAAGAATGACAATGTTAAAGAAAAAATAAATAAATAAAAATCCAAAGCCTGGGAAAAATATTTGAAAGCTATCTGGTTAAGAACTTATAAACTCCAAATATACAAAGACTCATTAACTCAGTAATAAGAAAACAACCTAATTACAAGTATCTTGAACATATGAAAAGATGCTTAACATCAAATGTATATACATAAAGAATTATACATTAAAATACAATACAAGTACACATCTCTTACATCCAATACATTGACATCAAACATTGGTGTATGTGGAACAAGAGAACTCATCTTAATGTAAAATAGTACTGTCACTTTTGAAAACAGTTTGGCAGGTTGTTACAAAGTTACACTACTCAATACAAAAAGTGACTTCTAATGTAAATATAGCTAATAATAATGCATTGGTATTGCATTACGTACACACCAATGTATACACTAATAGGAGAAATTATACAGGAGAGAGGGGAGCTCTCATGGAAAATGGGTTTATGGAAACTGTACTTTCTGCTCAATTTTCTGTAAGTCTAAAATTGTTCTGCAAAATGAAGTACTATTTTTTAAAAATCTGTGGTATCTACATCTTTATAAAAGGCAATATTTATTTTAAAAGATGATAATTGATCACATTTAATTTTTGGTGATATTTAATCTTTTCATATCATATGTGGGAATATAAAATATTACTTCTATTATAAATAATAAATATTTGTAATGGAAAAAGTATATAAATAGGGAAAGAAGTAAAAATAATTTGGATCCCCATACCAGGTCAAGCATATATTTCTGTGCAACACTTTCATTTGACAATAATTAGATTCCAGAAAGCCTGTATCTTCACAGGGTGATGTAACACATTCACAATTATTATGATGTTAGAATTAATCTTGTCACCATATTTCCTATTTTCTATTCATCACACATTTCCCGTGTTTTTAGTGGGTTGTTTTATCTGTGAGCTGTATTGTTCCCTCTTAATATAGAAACATTAAATACATTTACTCTATATTGTTCTATTTCCATTAGTATTTTTATTTCATGATGTTAACATGTTAATAACATCATGTAATACAAAAGCATTTCTAAGAAAAAAAATCTCCTTTCTATTTCCTATTCTTTTTTATATTTTAAAGAGAGTAAAACTAAAAAAGCAAAACAGAACAAAGTAGATAAGAAGAAAACAATGTAAGTAATACAGATTTCAAAGCAAGATAACAGGATACCTACCATGGCTACCATAATGTCTTTTATTTTCTTCTATATAGTTGTCCATAGCTTTATACATAATGAATTCATACAAAACAAAATAGTGTAAAACTCATCAAAACAGTGATGAAGGCATTACAGGCCTTCAAAACCAAACAACAGGAAAATGAGCAATGGTTGCCATAATATCTCTCATTCTCATTCAAATTATCTGTCCATATCTTCTTTATGTTGAAATTCAACAATACAAAACAGACTAAAACCACTCTGAAAACAATAATAGCATTACTGGATTTCACAGCATGATGATACGTTATCAGCAATGGATACCATAATGTCTCTTTTTCTTCAAAGTAGCTCTTCATTTCATCATGCATGATATAATTGATTCTCATAAACTGTTTAAAGGAGGTTCTGGGCATGTATAAGCCTCTACATGTATACCTATCCTTTCTGCATTAGAGGGAAAAACAAACCAAAACAAAACAAATTACTTAGAAAAACACGAAACCAAAAAGACAAATTTTGCTAACAATAGCAAAGAGCCCAAAACAACGATGATATAGGCCTTTAAAATAAGGTGATAGGAGCATAACTAGGGTTGTTATTTTACATAATGATCTTCAAGAGGTACTCACACCACCAGACACTAACACGCAAAATTGTTCCAGTCCTATGAATGTCAAATATTTTGTTCCAAGAACTTATGGAATTTGTAGCACAATCATCTTAGCTATCCTAAGTGTGTTAATACAATTTTAGATATTTTTTCCCTTCCTTTTTCTTTTTCCTCCTTTTCCCTGAGATATTATTTTTTCCCTTTTGAGAAGATTCTTATCCTTTCATTGTATTTATTGAGGATTTTGTATCTTATGTACTCTTACCATTTCTTACACTAGGGAGACAATACTATATTTACACATGTGAGTTTGATTTATTTCACTTATGAATTTAGTCTCATGTTGCATCCATTTATCTATAAATACCTCAATGTGATCATTCTTTATAGTTGAGTAGTACTCCACTGGATGAAAATACCACTTCTTTTTTATCCATTCCTCAGTTGATGGGCAATTAGGTTGTTTCCAAGATCTGGCTATTACAAATTGTGCTGCTATAAAGATGGGTGCACATATATCACTGTGGTATAATGTTTTAAGTTCTTCTGGCAATATGCCTAGAAGTGGAATAGCTGAGTCAAATGGGACTTCCAATCCCAGCTTTTTGAGGACGGACTGACCTCCACAGTGGCTGCACCAGTCTACACTCCCATCAACAGTGCAGAAGAGTTCCTTTTTCCCCACAGCCTCTCCAGAATTTGTTGCTGGTAGTTTTCTTTATCCTGGCCATTCTTTCTGGAGTGAGATGGAATCTCAGTGTGGTTTTAATTTGAATTTCTCTAATGACCAATGATGCTGAACATTTTTTCATGTATTTATTTGCCATTAGTATTTCTTCATCTGAGAACTGTATATTCATTTCAGATGCCCATTTTTGGACTGGGTCTTTGAATTTCAGAGGTCTGATTTTTTAAAATTCTTTATATGTTCTAGACTGAAGTCCTTTGTCTGAGGGACAGTTCACTAAGATTTTTTCCCAATTTGTGGGTTTTCTTTTCACTATGCTGGAGATTTCTTTTGACATGCAACAACTCTTTAATAAGATGTGATCCCAGTTATTGATTCTGGGAAGCATTTCCTGTGAGGTTTGATTTTTGTTCATCAATTCTCTAACTAACCCTATGTCTTCAAGATTTCTATCTATTTTGTCTTCCAACAGATTTATTGTTTCTGTTTTAATATTTGGATCTTTAATCCATTTAGATTTTGTTTAGTACATGGTGAAAGGCATGGATCTAGTTTTAGTTTTTGGCATATGGGGAGGCAATTTTTCCAGCACCATTTATTGAAGAGACTATCTTTCTTCCAGTTAATGTATTTGGCCCATTTATCAAAGATAAGGTGGCTGAGTGTGTTTGTAGTTATCGTTGTACTTTCTAATCTAATCCACTGATCTTCAGGTCTGTTTTTATTCCAGTACCATGCTGATTTTATTACAGTAGCTTTGTAATATAACGCTAAGTCAGAGACTGTGATGCCTCCTACCTTGCCTTTGTTGCTTAGAATTGCCTTTGCTATTCTAGGTCTCCTCTGGTTCCAGATGAATTTTACAAATGATTTCCCTATTTCTGTGAGGTATGCTAGTGGTATATTAATTGGAATTGCATTAAGTTTGAATAACAATTTTTGGAGAATGGTCATTCTCACAATATTTGTTCTTCCTATCCATGAACAAGGGATGTCTTTCCATTTTCTAAGGTCCTCCTCAGTTTCTTTTTCAGAGTATTGCAATTTTCCCTGAATAGATCTTTTACTTCTTTTGTTATATTGATTCCTAAGTATTTCAATTTTTTAATGCTATTGTGAATGGTGTGGCTTTTCTGATTTCTCTCTCAGTGATTTTGTTGTTTTTGTATAGGAATGCTATGATGTATCCAGCTACATTACTGAATTTATTTATTATACCTAGAAGTCTTCCAATGGAGTTTTGGGGGTCTTCTATGTAGAGTATCATGTCATCTGCAAATAATGATAGTTTAACTTCTTCATTTCCTATCCTTACTCCTTTCACTTCTCTCTCTTGTCTAATTGCTCTTGATAGTATTTCCAGCACTATATTGAAAAGCAGTGATGACAATGGGCATCCTTGTCTTGTTCCAGATTTTAGGGTAAAGGCTTTCAGTTTGGGGCCATTTAATATGATGGTGGCTGTTGATTTGTCAAAGATGGCTTTTATTATATTGAAGTAAAGACTATTCCAATTTTTCTGTAAGGTTCTTATCATAAATTACTATTGGAAAAGTCCAATAGCTTTTTCTGCATCTATAAAAAAGATCATGTGATTCTTATTTTTGGTTCTATTGATATGTTAGATTACATTTATTGATCTGTATATGTTGAACCATCCCTGCATTCCTGGGATGAATCTCACTGGGTTGTGGTGTATAATCTTCTTGATCATTTGCTGCATTCTGTTTGCCAATATTTTACTGAGAATTTTTTCATCTATGTTCATTAGTGAGATTGACCTGTAGTTCTCTGTTTTGGTTGGTTCTTTCTCAGATTTTGGTATTAAAGTAATATTTGCTTCCAGGAATGAGTTAGGGAGAATTGCTTCCCTTTCATTGCATTGAAGAGTTTGAGGAGTGTTGACATTAAGTCTTCTTTGAATTTCTTGTAGAATTCCTCAGTGAATACATCTGGACCTGGGCTTTTCTTTGTTGATAAGGATTTAATTACATTTTCAATTTCATTAATTGAAATTGGGTTATTCAGTAGTTTTATGTCTTCTTGGCCCAGCTTTGGTAATTCATATGTTTCTAGGAATCTGTCCATTTCTTCTGTATTACCAACCCTATGATAGTAGAGGTTTAAGTATTGATGACCTTCTGTATCTTCACAGGTTCTGTAGTGATTTCACCATTTTCATTCCTTATTGTATAGATTTGAGTTTTTTCTTTCCTTTTTTACAGAAGGTTGGCTAGGTGCTTATCAATTTTATTTATCCTTTCAAAGACCCAACTCTTTGATTCATTGATTCTTTGTATTGTTTTCTTAGTCCTTATCGCAATGATTTCTGCTCAAATCTTTATAATTGCTTCCCTTCTTTTGGCTTTGAGCTTGACTTACTCTTCTTTTTCTAGATGTTGGAGGTGTAGCATCAGGTTGTTTATTTGTATTTGTTCTCTTTTCCTGATGTGGGAGTTCATCACAATAAATTTTCCTCTGAGGACTGCTTTCATTGCATCCCACAGGTTGTGGTAAGTTGTATTTGTATTTTTATTTGTTTGTAGATATTTTTTAATTACTTCTTTAATTTCCTCTGTGACCCACTGATTGCTCAGGAGTGTATTATTCAATTTCCATGTGTTTATGGTGGTTTTGACGTTTCTTTTGTCATTAATTTCTAGTTTCATGGTGCTATGATCTGATAATATGCATGGGATAATTTCAATTCTTTTGCATTTACTTAGGCATGTTCTGTGGGCTAGTATATGGTCTATTTTAGAGAATATCCTGTGTACTGCTGAGAAGGATGTATATTCTGATGCTGTTGGATGGAACACTCTGTATAAGTACACCAAGTCCATTTGTTCACAAGTGTGATTCAGTTCTGTTATATCCTTGCTGACTTTCTGTCTAGTTGATCTGTCCATTTGGGTCAATGGCATGTTAAGTTTTCCTATTATAATTGTGTTATTGCTTATTTGATTTTTCATTTCTGTTAATATTTGCTTTGTATAGCTGGGTACTCCCAAATTTGGTGCATATATATTTAAGATTTTTATGTCTTCCTTTTGAAGTATGTAGTGACTTTTTTTCATCTCTTTGGATCATTCTTGGTTTGAAGTTCACATTGTCTGCAAATAGAATAGCTAACCCTGCTTTTTTTTTGTTTCCTGTTGCATGAGCTATTGTTTTCCATCCTTTGACTTTCATTCTATGTGTTTCCTTTTGGGTTAGATGGGTTTCTTGTAGACAGAATATGGTTGGATGTTGTTTCTTGATCCATTCTGACAGTCTGTTTCTTTTAATTGGTGAATTGAGGCCATTTACATAAATTTTTATAACTGATTTTTTTTTATTTTTGACATGTTATCTTTCTGCTATTGATTCTTTACCTTTCCAGTCTGTGTAATTTTTTGCCTTGGTTAGTGGTTTTATCCTATGTTTATCTAGAATATTTTTAAGTATTCTTTTCAGGGTTGGTTTGGTGGTCATGAAGTTCTTCAGCTGTTCTTTATTGTGGAAATATTTTATTTTTCCATCCATTTTGAAGGACATTTTGCAGGGTACATCATCCTGGGTTTGAAATTATTTTCATTTAGGATTTGAAATATTTGACTCCATGTTTTTCTTTACTTCATTGTTTGTGTTGAGAAGTCTTCTGTGATTCTAATAGGCTTTCCTTTATAAGTGATCTGTCTCCTCTCTCTAGCAGTTTTTCATATTGTGTTCTTTTTTATTTTAAAGAGTGTAAAATGAAACAGAACAAAACAGAATATAAGAAAGCAATTTAAGAGACATAGATTCAAAACTAATACAACCAAAGATCTTCACTATCTATCATATTGTCTCTTGTTTTCTTCCAAATTCTTGTCCATATCTTTGCATACAGTGAATTCATACAAAACAACATAGTATAAAACTGATCAGACACAATGATGAAGGCTTTTTAGGTATTCAAGACCAAACAATAAGAAAGTCAACAATGGCTGGCATAGTGTCTCTCATTCTCTTCAAACTAGCTGTCTGTACCTTCATGTATATTGAAATTAAACAAAACAAAACAGACTAAAATCACTTTGAACAAAGAATAATAATATTGCTGGATTTCACATCATGATGCTATGGAATCAGCACTGGGCACTGCAGTATCTCTTATTTTTCAAAGTAGTTGTTCATTTCATCATACATTATATAATCAATTCTCATAAATTATTTATAAGTTCCATGCATGCATGAGTCTCTAATGTATAGCTATCCTTTTTGTATTAGTAGGAAAAACAAAGCAAAGCAAGACAAAACCAGATAAATTCCTAGAAAAACATGAAATGAAAAAGTCATATAGAAGCACAATACAAGGTGATCTACAATGATTACTATGATGTCCCTTGTTATCTTCAATAGAATTGTCTATATCATAAGGCATAGTATAATTGAATATAGCAGTACATAACAATATTAATAAAAACAAAACATTGGAGACATTATAATACTTCAAAAGCATGTAATAATCAAACCAGAGTGACTTTCCTAGTGAATCTTCAGAGTAGTTGCCTATAATCTCAGACTTGATACTGTCAATCACAACAGATTCAAATAAAATCACTCAGTACAAAACAGCAATCTAAAAAACCAGATTCAAATAAGATCAGTCATAATAAGACAGTGTATGTTATACATGGCTTCAGGTTAAATTAATAGGAAATTATGGATGATTACTGTAATATATCCTGGTATTCTTGGGACAGCTGATGTGCCCTCAAATCTAGCATAAGTAGATAAACTGTAACAGAATATAATCCATGTAAACAGAATGATGAGTATAATGTGGATTTTAAATCCTGATACACTATCAACAATATCCTCTGCCTTCCTTTTTTAGACAATTCCTCCCCTTTCACTCCACAGAATGCACTGCCCATTTTGGGTCCCATTAACTCCCTCAGTTTTTGATTGGGGGGTGCCCTACTGTTTACCCTAACTTGTTCTGAACCATCTGACTCCTGGGCTTGATCTCAAGTTGTATTCCTTTACCTACAAAAGCCTCAAGGTTTTCCTTCCTTATAGCTGAGTAGTTTTCTACTGCACAAAGTATCACATCTTTTCAACCTATCTGCAGGTGCTGGTCGAGTTGCCCCTATTTCTTTCTGGTCCCCTGTCACATGGAGCATTGTTTTCTCATATTTGACTTTCAGACCATAAACCCTCTTTCAAGTTAATTATATTTCCTATACAGAGCATCTTGATGGACCCCATCTTCTGATCTATTCTGCCTGTGTTTCTTTTTGTCAGTGTATCAAGGCCATCTATGTTAGAGATTATAGCCAACCTTCTCTGCCTACTTTTCTCCTTCATTGCACTGTCTGCCCCATTCATTGAGGCTTCCCTGCCACTGTTCCTGAAATCCTGGTTTATTTTTCTCCCTCTGTATAATGAATGTCCTTGAGGTTTTTTTGTAGGGTTGGACTGGTGGTCACGAATTCTCCCAGTACCTTCTTGTCATGGAAGCATCCTGTTTCTCCATTAATTTTGAGAGACAGTTTTGCAGGGTACATCAATATAAGTTGGAGGTTATTTTCTTTCAGGCCTTGGAAGACTTCGCTCCAAGCTCTTCTTGATTTGATGGTTTGTGTTGAGAAGTCTGTCATTATTTTGATGGGTTTTCCTTTGTAGGTGATATGTTTCTTTTCTCTGATAGCTTTTAATATTCTATTTTTGTGATGAATTTCTGGGATCTTGATTATTATATGTCTGCATGTACCTCTGTTTTGGTTGTAGGTGGCTGGAGTTCTGTATGCCTCATACATCTCAATATCATTTCCCTTTCCTATGCTTCGGAAGTTTCCTTAATTATTTCTGTGATTCTGTAATTTTTGTATTTCCTTGTGTTTACCCCTGCTTCGCCACTCACATTTTTTATTCTTAAGTTATAGATCCTCTTGTCTTCTAGCCTTTGTATTGTTACTGCCTGTTTCCTTGTTTATTTAAGAAATCTTTCCTTTCACAATCAGACATTGCAAGCTTATCTTCAAGTTTTGTTAATCTATCTCTAGGTTCTGTCAGGCAATTTTTCCAGATTTGATGGAGTTTTTAATTTCCTGGCAATCTCTTTGAATCTATTTCATGTATTCTAAGTTTTCTTTATATTCTTCATCAAATGTTTCCCTGCTTTGTGTCCCTCCATTCTTCCATCTGTGTCTTGAAAGGTGCTTAGCATTTATTTTATTAATCTTCTTATATCTTGCTTTACTTGAATTATATTTAAGTTTTGAGCTCATCTATGATGTCACAAAGATATCTTTTTTTGTCAGCTGATGCCATGTCTTATATTGCATGTTTATGCTTTTAATCTCTTCTTTATTTACCTCTCCTTGATCAATATTTACTGGGTTGAGGGCTGGGGACTTTTTCTTATTTCTTTCTCTTGTGGTATTTCTGGTTTATTCCATACAGGTGTATGGTAGAGTTCCCAGCCCCTTTCCTTGTTGGTTATGGTTCTTCTGAAGCACATTGGCTAGGGATTTCTGCCCTTTCCAGTTTGATATTGGTCATTGAGGTGAAACCAGGGGCAGTGTATGCCGCTCCTTCCCCTCTGAGCCAGCTGACCTGCAGGGGTCTTCACCACATTAGTGTGTGCTGCACATACGGAACTGGTCTGGACAACTTTGGGGACAGTTTCATCCCTGAATATTGGGTCCCAGCCAGGGGCCTGACCCATCCCAAGCAGATCCCACCAATCTGCTCTGGGCAGGGAGCAAGCAACTGAATTCACTGCCATTCCCTGTTCATGCCTGATTGCAGTATGTCATCCAAGTATTGCCACTTTCCCATGGGAGGGTCTTGTTCCGAGCACTCACTGTGGGTTAGTGCAGGTCTCTGACCTGGCTCTGTTCTCTGTTGGGCTCACTGACCCCCAACTTCAGCATGACTGCAGCTCTGGTGGTGAGAGTGCCATGCTCGTGGGTCCAGGCAGTTCCAACAAGAGAACAGTGGCCATGAATCTGAGCTGCTCTGATTGTAGTGTCATGACTGCAAGTTTGACCATCTCCTTTCCCTTTAGTTTCTTCCTGAGTCGAGAGGATTCATCTCCCTCTATCTGGTTTCTCCAGGATATTTTATTCTGGCATCTGAGCTGTATCTCTAAGGGAGGCTCTGTATTTTGCTGCTTATTGATCTAACATCTTTAGCTCCACCTAATATTGTGTTCTTTTGTTGGATTTCTGGGATGATGATTATAATATGTCTGGGTGTAATTTTATTTTGGTTACAGCTACTTGGTATTACATATGCTTCACTGATCCATATGTCAGTTTCTATTTTCATGTTTGGGAAATTTTCAGCTATTACTTCTGTAAATAGCCTCTTGATATCATTTGTGTTGTCACCTTCTTTTTCATTTATACCTATCAATCTTATGTTGTTCTTCTTTGTGTCACCTTGTAGCTGTTGAATTGTTATTTTCTGATTCCTTGTTATTTTAAAAGATCTTTCCTTTCTTGTTCACTAGCTGCAATCTTGTCTTCAAGGTCTGAAAGTCTATCTTCACTTTTGTTGAGGCAATTTTATCGACTTTTGATGGAATTTTTGATTTCCTGTATAGCTCTTTGAATCTGCTTCATGCGGTCTGTTTGTTTCTTATATTGTTCATTCAAGGTTTCCATCTTTTTGCATTGCTCCTCTTAATTTTTTAACTATATCTTCTTTAGATGTGTTCAGCATTTCTTTAATTGCATTTATCATTTCTTCTTTTACCTGGGAGATTATTTCTGATCTGAGTTCTTTTATAGCTACCTGGAGTTGTTTCTTTACTTCAGTTGCTATCATTTCAGGTATTTCAAGTGTTTGGCTTACATTTTCTTCAATGCTCATGTCTCCTAGCTTTGCTTGGGATAGCTTTGCTTGGGATAGGCTTAAAATTGCATTTTGCTCCTTCACTTTGTCATTTTCCTATATTTCTGGGCTCTGAGTCATGTTTCAAGGCTTCCCCATGCACTGCATATCACCTCATCCACTTTCAGCTCACAAGGCAGGATGTAGGCAGCTGTCCACCATCCAAAGGCTGCTGGACATGGCCAAGTGAGGCCCCATTGACCTCCAGTGTGCTCTCTTATGATTTAGGAGGCTGGGAAGGGTCTTATCAGCTTGGAATTATGTTCCAAAGCTTCTTGTACACTGAAAATAACCTCACACATGAGTCAGAATGCATGTAGCTGTCCGTACTCTATTTCCTATTCATGGACAATATTTCATATAACTCTAATTTTAGTTTTCTAGTAATAATGCTAAAACTCTGATAACTTTTTTCTTGATCACTAATTTTAAGTAAATATGAAGATTAGAAGTTTCACATTGAAATATTCTTTTATTGTTTTACATAGTTTATCTACATGTACATGTACATGTGCATGTCTAAGAAATCATAAATTTCTTAGACAAATATTAAATAGGTTAATAAGTATTAGTCATAATTTTCACTATCATTGTTATTGTTACCTTTAGTCTATTTATTATTGATGGTTTTCTGGACCTAATATCTAGAGACCATTAAGAACCACCAAACTGCTGTATGTATCTATCTGGAAACATAATTTAGTGCACAATGCTAAAATGTTAAATTTCCAAATTTCAACATGCCAACTTAAGGATTTACACAAGTTATATTTATTCAAAGATAATAGAATCTTTGCTTCCTTCCTTTCCTAATCATTATTTTCTCAGAAAAAAGTACACATAAAATAAACAAGGTCAGAGTATATTTAGTCTCAGAAGTAAAACTAAGACTATAGATTTATGACTAAAAGTAGGAGGTAGATTCTATACAAAAGGAAAATGATCAACTTTAGAGTTTTAGTACCTTAATACTTACAAGTAAATGGTGATTCATACTTTTTAAAAGAAGACCATGAGGATGTGACCAAATAATATGGATAAAAATGAGACTAGAATATATTTTTAAAGAATATTTATTTCAGTGGTCCCAAACTAAGTCAGTGGAGCCTTACTGAGAACATTACTGAAAGTCTATGACACACTCCAATTTGTACACAAAAGTGTATAAACACAAGTGTATAACTAGCTTTCTACAAAATCTTAAATTTTGGGATCTTATGAAAAGAATGAGTCATAAGAATAATTTTAATCCTTTTATTTTAGAAGTTAAAAAAGCAGAGGCTTTAAAAAAGGGAACTGATTACCCCAGGAAATACTGAATATTACTGCCATAAATGGTATGTGTGTCTAGATGAAAACTCACCAGACTGTCTTTGACCACTTCTGTGCTTTCACTCTATCTTCAACAGCACCAGTCCTGAAATTCATGTCTTCTGTTTTACTCAACCCCAAAAGTTTACTTCACATCATAATTAGAAGTAGATTGGATGGTCTGAGTCATACTTGGTACTATACAATCTATTTGTAGATTGAAATCAGTGATCAATAATGCCTATAATAAATAAATAATGTATAAATTTGTAGAAAGCCAACCCATGGCTAAGCTATGACAGTTCTATAAGAGGTATGGGCTACTTATATAAAGATTATTTATGTGCCTTTTGTTCTATTCTAAGCCTATATTTCACTCTACAGATTTTCTTTGCAGATCCATAAACATAAAACATCATAAATTATACTATTCCAGTCATATTTAAATAGAGTATGTGATCCTCAAACTTTAGAAAGACAATGAGACAAGCTGGAGAAGGAATGACCTGTGAAATAGCATTGAATATTTTTAGCCTATTTTACCTTGAAGGTTTTTATATCAACATTACTTTAATAATTTTTCTAATGCTAAAGAAATGCACTTGAAGCATGCACCATCTGTGCTTTGTCTGGTTAGCTTGTCCAAATGGAATGGATGTCAAATTCTGAGTTGTTTTATTTTTATGAAAATAAAAAGAATCTTCACTTCTAACTCAGCTTTATGAGTGAATCAATGAGAAGTCATCTACTGCATAATCTTTTCCCTAGAAAGTGATAAATATTTACAGTATATAATGAGATTTCATGTCAAAAATTGATGGTATTTATTGTGTTTTAATAAAAGCAGGTTTGAAAACATTAGTTTTATTAACAAAAAACAGAATATTGTTTTAAAAATTGCCATTTTCATATTTGCTTTTACTGTGGAGACCTTACATGAAAAAGCAGATTTTTAGCTAACTGTATTACTATGGAAATTAGTTCCTACTGAAGAGAAATAGTACAAAATAATGAAAATACTAATACATCTTTACACATTGTATTATTCATCTATCAATTACTTTCCCTTTTGTGGTGTTCACTCTTCCAAGTTTGGTTGTTTAACAGTCATATATTTTCCAATATTTATTTTCAATTTCTTTCCTCAATCTTGATCCTAAGAATTAACTAAAAAGAATATTTAAAAGGTCATGCTGTCCTTTCCTGTGCAAATCTGGGAGATAAGGCTGTTACTAACACATTTTCTAATTTTTTAAGTAAATGTTAAGGGGAACATTTGGTTCTCATATGAAAAATTTTCCACAAACAGGTCAAATATGTTAAAGGTAGTGGAAACAGATTTTCCTTTGTGACCTTGGTAGGTCCTTTGACTCCTGAAACTCTAGGTTAAAGGATCATCTCTTCAAACTTCAGGCTGGCTATCCAAAGAAGAGGAAAGGGATCATAGAAATCAGTCTAAATATAGTGATAGTAGCCATGATCAATAATAAAATAGTAGTCACAAGTAACTAAATATCTGATATTATCACTCAAAAGATTTTTAGGTTGTAGTATAAAATAATAGGCATGCATTGGTGACTATGGCATATCAAAAACTTTGGGCCCATAGAAAGCCTAAAACAAAAAACACACAACCATGTGTCGAATTTAGGCAATAAGACACCAGATTTTGATCTTCAAATTACACAATGTATTGAAACTTATGGATCTAATTCTACTTCTTTCTCTTTCACACTTGCCCTTTAGCCATTGTGTTATAACTCAATGTATCTACCCCCGTTAATGTTACTCTGGTTGCTAGGACTAATCCTTTACTGAAGTTTTATTTTTCTTAGTAAATAAATACTAAGTAAATAAATACTTTCATGTGGTTGAAGAACAAAAAGAAGGGGTGGGGGTTTAGCTTAGTGGTGAAAGTGTCTGCCTGGCAAGCGTAAGGTTGTGAGTTCAATTTCCAGTTCAAAAAAAAAATCCAATTTCCTTACTTATTTGTACAATCTGACAAACTAATGATTTACTGTGGGTTTCTGCATTTCTTGTCATTTGCATATTTGTGTGCAAGCAAAACAAATGGTTACCAACATATACATGCTTATGTCTCAGCTACTTCTTCATTGCTGAGACACAATACCTGACACCCAAAGTGAGAGGAGCAAAGGTTTACTTGGCTCAGAGTGTGTAAAGATTTTATAATCAGTAGGCTCCAAGGCAGAGTGGCATCACAAAGGAAAAACAGTTCATGGCAACCACAAGGCAGAAAATCAACAAGAGGCAAGATAAGCCTCTTTCTGTCCCTTATATTGTATTCACCTTACTGGGATTAGGGTTGTGTCAAACCAATTGGTGTACTGATTTAGCAATCACCCACCCTGAATCCTAGCACTCCTAATCCTAGCATTGCTCTGTGAGTCAGTCACATACTCTAGATTCAGCCACCTCTGAAAAAGCCCCACCTATAACTACATGAGGCTTTGAGGGGACATCTAGACACAGGCCATAACAGCTTCCCACATATGTAATGTTTCATGTGTGCATACATTTTTCTCTTTAAAGCAGATTATTTGAGAAATATTTTATGTACTTAAAAATAAATCTATAAATATATAAAATACATAAATATACATATGCACACAGCCTATATCTACATGAATGACCTGCAGATATCTGTATTTACTCCTTTATATTACAGCATATTTATTTGTACAGATGTACATTAACTTTTTAGAACTGATGCTTCATAATGAATAGGCTGTGTCTATATGCGGTAAAGGGTAAAACATGTGAAAGAAAGGTTGTTTCTAGAATCACACTTATTTCTAGAACCACATTTATTGACTTTTGAAGGTCAACTAGAGTAAGAAATAGATTTTATAGCATCACCAAGTACTCACATTTATGTAGTTGAAATAAACATTTGAAAAGAGAAAAATATATTAACTTCCAATAATGGTGGATATTTAAATTATTTTCAAACTTTTCCTATTATAAACATCATAGTAGGCATCGTTTTGTGCTTGTACACATATATATGTGAGATAAATGAGATAATTGAGTCAAAAGATAAATTTGTTTATAATTTTAACAAATACTTTCAAATTGCCATCAGAAACAATATTGATCTGAATCAGTATTTATTCTTAACATATCCAGTTCTAGTATGTTTGCAAATAAAAGATGCTATCAAACTTTTGGATTTTTGCCAATATTGGCTGGAAACTGATTTGTTGCAATTTAGTTTTAATCTCTCAATTTCTAATTCATTATAAATTAGGGAGAGTAGACCTTTATTTGTACAATCAGATATAAATATTAGTCTCACTTTTTTTTGTTTCTTTTATTATTTTATTATTACTGGTAATGATTTCACTTTCATAGAGTTTTTTTGTGCAATTAAATTTATCAACATTTTCCTTTATTGTTCCTATACTTTGTGTTACGTCTTCCACACTCCAATGTTATAATTAATTCATGTTTTCTTCCAGCATTTTCTTATTTCACATTTTTGCATCCAAGGTTTTATTCTATTTTATATCTTGTGGCATATAATATTATATATGAATGCAAGTTTAATGGTTGTCTCACGGACAGCCATCTTTATTTTATAATGCACTTGGGTATGAATTTGGTCCAATTTCTGAAGTACTACTCAACTGGTTTTTTTCTACTCATTTACGCATATGACAGTATTAACCATGTATCCATATTAGGAGGCTTAGCCCATTCCCCAATGTTCTTCCTTATTAGATTTTTCTTCAGATATATTTATTTTGTTTCATTGAAATTTACCAATATTTTGGTTTTGTTTTAAAAATGTTATTTTTGAGAGAGGTCATGAAAAAATTAACATGGAAAGAATGGGTATACTTGTAATGTTGAATATATTATCAAAAACACAAGTTTATGCCACGTTTAAAATGTGTGTGACATGAGCTAATTTTTTCCTCAGGCATTTCAGCTTGATGAGTTATATTAACGCCTGTCTTAAGAATGGAACCAACTTTGCATTTTTAGAATTGAATTTAGTTGATTTTTTAGTGCATTTTATGTTAGTTTTGCTAGACTTCATTTGTGATTTTTTTTAGAATCTTATGTTGATATAAATAATTGACATTCTTCTTTAGTATTCTTTTTATGTAGTATTTGTTTGATTTGGGTACAGGTATTACATCCATTAAAATAATTTGGAAGTTTTATGCTTTCTCATATTCTGGAAAAATTTGGATAGTATTATATTATCTACTCACTAAAGTGTTGTAGAACTCCTTAACAAACCTATCTCTATGTGATATTTTCTAGGAATTGGCTAAATTTCTTACATGGAATCAGTCTGCTTAAATTTTCTGTGTCATCTGAGATAAGCTTTGGAATGTTTTGCATTCTTAATAAGAAAGCATTTCATTGAAGTTTTAAAAGTTATTAAAACCTCACAGCAAATTTACTTTACATAGATTTGAGCTTCCCCTGTTTCTCCTTTAATATGTCTTACTTTTGCTATTGACAGTTTTTTCTTTAGGAGATTAACAATTCATTAGATAGTGTATAAAATAATCTTATAAGTAAAACCTAAATAAATGTTAAAATAAAAAATACAAATAAGACTCAGTATTATTCTGTTTGCTGGTACACTGATTGATGTCTTACTGTCACATAGCATACAACCGCAGTCTGTCTATAATGCTTTCCTGGACACTGATGTTGCCTGGAGCAATTGCTCTCCAAGCTTTGGAGGCAGGAGCCTCTGTTTTGCTGTAGGAGTTGATGCCTGAGAGTCTCCTAGAGGTACTTAATCCTCATCCTCCTTGAATCAGTGGCCTACATAGTGATGTTATTCTCAAGCAACAGCAGATATTCAAGAGGACCTTTTCAGCTATACTTGTTAAGCCCGAATCCTCTTTACCAAAGCAATGCATATGATGACTGAATCCAAAATCAAGGGCAGAGGAGATGCACAAGAAGAGCTGGAAATGTGGGACGACTACTCAATCAAACAAAATTTCTCTGGTTTCCTTCAGTTGATTTCACTTTCTCTTTGCTAAAGTTTTGGCTTATTTGCCTATTTTCTTACCATCAGAGGTAAAGATTATGCATTTTCCTTGAAACCCAGTTTTATCTATTTTTACATTTCTCTACATATTCTGCAATTTCATTTTTAGCTCTTCTTCAACCTGATTTTAATATTTTTTAATAAATTCTAGGTAAAAGGGAAGGTTGGTATTTTTTTTTGGCATGGTTAATTTTTGCCTGATGATTATAAAAGGTTGCATCTGGGATTCCTACTTATTCTAAATTCAGAATAAATTAAGGATTTTCTGATGATTTAATATATGGTCAATTTTATTGAATATTCCAAGGTTTATTAAAAGTCAATATTAATAATTAGAATTATATTATCATTTAGTTCTACCTCTATATATGATATGGCTTGAATGTGTTCCCCAAAAGTTCATGTGTTAGAAATCTAATCTCCAAATTTATATTTGGAGGTAGAGCCTTTGGGATGTACTTAAGGTTAGAAGAGGTCAGGAAACTACTTGACTGCTCACTCAGTTTCCTACATTCATAATTTAATTCTTTAATGTGCATTACATGCTTCTCTTCTCTTTATAGTAGGAAATATTTTCATCTCTCCAAATCTCCATTTCTTAGTGTATTAAATGGGGATTATTGCATCATCTTTATGAGTGCCATATCTATGAGAGTATGTTGAGATTGAACATCTGATGCTACTGTATAAATCCTACCTGATCATATCAATACCAATTATAATTACACAATATACAGTCATTTGCATGGATACAGAAATATTAAACAGTTTTGGAGAAATCTGAAAATCCAGAGTTCTGGGAAGTGCATGTTCCCCTACCCTTCTTTCATTGGAGTTGGGGACACTGTCAGGAGCCACATATTCCTGGGATTCAGGATTTGTTTTTTAAGCCCTGCTTTGTCCATCAGCTGTCATGATAACATAACTATGTTTAACTGGCTAAAGAAGTTGAGGTTATAGTGTTTGGATACAGCAAAACTAAGGGGCAGCATGACCTTTCTCTCAGTGAGCAGCATAATGTTTAAAGGCACAGCAATGGGTTATAACAAGCCATCCCCTACTTTTCTACTCTAAATTTGTACTTTATAATAAGAGTAGCTGCCATCTTCGTAGCTGGGCGTCAGGGATACAGGAAGCAATCTTTGTGTTTAACCACTTAGGAAGAAAGGCAAAGTGTGTGCACACGTGCAAAAATGTCAAACTGGGATTTTTACCCACAATGTGCTCCATAACAGGTTTTTGCTATGTTTATCTGAACATCACGGGGAGTAAAATACACCCATAATACTCTCCTGTTGTGTAAACATGTATTTTACCATGATGGAATGTGAGTATGATTCACAGTAGCTGTGCATAGGAAAAGGAAAAAACCATCTGTGCATTCACCCATTTGGCAGACAAATGGCAAGGTGTGTGCAGGAGCTGCAAGGCAGCAACAGGTGAGTTTTAGCCATGAAATTCTTATTGCTAAATTTATGTGGATTTAGAATTTCTTATTTTTTTAAGTTTTCTTATTTTTCTAGTAGAAGTAGCTCGATTCAGTATAATGGCACATGAAAAAACAGATTTGCAAGTCTTGGATGAGGTAAAAAGTGGACCATCAGATTACTCATGCATAGTTGATAAGGGTCATAATGATTTGATGAAATGGAGCAAGAATTGACAGATACAGACATGAGAGTATAGAGGTCTTTGATTCAGATGATGAAGAAGGTAGCAATGTGAGTATGTATTTGACTAGTCAAAATGGTACAAAACATTCTCACAACCCAAGAATAAGCCAATGTTAGAACTAGGTCTGAAAATACAGTCAGGATGTAAGCAGGGCTGAAGCCTATTGGACAGAACACCAGCACTACCACTCAATGTTGAAAATTGTTGGAAAGACTGATAGAAAAACAATGGGCCTGGGCTTGAAGTTTGTAGAATAAGTGACACTGAGATTTGATTTCCTTCAAAATTTCCTGACGTTTGAGAGCAAAACTAACCACTAACAAAGAAAAACAACTGATAATCTGGTTGCTATCTATTCATGATTTGAAAGACTTGTGGGTAATTGCCAAGCAATTTGCACACCATCTGAATACATGACTATTGATAATCATCTTGCTGCATTCTATGATGGCTGTGGCTTCTGGCAATGTATTCCCAAAAATCCTTCAAAATATAGCATAACAATTTATGCCCTGTAGATGCAAAGATTTATTGTGCTTTCAAATTAGAAATTTATCCTGCAACTCAGCCACCAGGTCCTTCTTTGTGTAGTAATAAACCAAATGATATTGTGAACAGACTTGTCACTCCCATCTCCCAAACTAATCAGAATGTGACATTTGACAATTGGTTTACCAGTTCTTTTTCTTTTTTTTTATTTAGAGAAAAAAAGCAAAATAGAAAAAGGGTAGAAATAACACAGAATTTCAAAAAAATAACAGTAAGAAATCACTAGTTGATAAATTACATATTGTTACCTTTGAAGTAGTTGCTCAAGTCAAGAAATCAGAGCATTTAAAAGTGGACAGTCAAACAATGACAGTACAGACCATTCTGATAGATAGCGATACTACTAAGTTTTTGTTAGTTCATCAAAATGAATGGTTTACTAGTTTCTAACTGATGTTACAGTTGGTAATTAAGCACAAGTTGACCAGCATAGGAACTGTGTGCAGGAACAAAGCAGAAATTGCAAATGAAATGTTGCAGTTTCAAAACAGAGAACTGTATAGTTCAATCTTTGGATTTCAGAAAGATGTAACATTGTCCTCGTATATTTCAAAGAGAAAAGCTGGTCCACTGATGTCGACATTGCACTATGATGGAAATACAATATGGAATCCTTGATAAAACAGAAGTCTGAGATGGTAACTTCCTACAACAAAAGCAAAGACGCAGGAGATATTGTCGATGAGTTATGCAGTAATTATGATGTCAGTTGAAATACAAAGCCCTGACCAATATTTGTGTTTTACTCAATCATAATCATGCATAACATAAATAGTTTGATAGTTTACAAAGAAAATAACAGGTTAAAAATACCACAGAGAAATTTTTCTTAAAGTATTGGGACTGAAAATCATAAGAGATCATTTATGGCAGAGGAAAAACAAAATATTTCTGCTCCGTGGAAAAATATTATGGTGCACACTGGTGAGTTGACAGGTGAAGAGGGAGGCAAAACATCATAAAGACTGACTACAAAATAGGAAAACCAAAGACATGTCAACTGTGCCCTGCAAGAAAGGACAGGAAAACAAAAAACCATAGTTTCTATCAGTGTAAGGGATAGCTTTGCATAGAGCATACAGTTTTCAGGTCCAAAGACTGCCTTGGGTGTGACAGTGGAAGAAAGATTATTTCTGTGATAGACTTTTGTTTGAATTTATATTGTAGTTCACATGGGAATTTTTTTTTTTTTTTTTTGTCTTTTTGAGGCAGAGTCTCGCTATGCACATCAGGCTGGCCTTAGGCTCACTTTGTAGCCCAGGCTGGTCTCACACTTGCAATGATCCTCCTACCTCAGGCTCCCAAGTGACGGAATTACAATGAATCACCACACCCAGCATCACATATGAATTTATTTTTGATGTTACCTTTTAGACTTCGCAAGCAAGTAATCTTCGTAAGTAAGCTGATGTGAAATTGTTGATGTCTATTTCTAAACACTCATTACATATTTGATATTTTACTTTACTGATATCTTACTTTCCTGCTAAGTACATATTGCACAGTATAGGAGAAACCACATGACAAAACAGGAAGGGAAGAGAAGTGACAAGAATGTCCTGTCACAAAGGAAAAAAGGCTAAGCACATCAGTGTAAGTGAGACATGTGCATGAAACACGGAGTTGTTATGTGTGAAGATTGCCTCGGGTGTGATAATTGAAGCAAAGATATTTTTGTTGTAGACTTTTGTTTGTATTTACATTGTAGTTCACATAGGAATTTATTTCTTAAGTGTCCAGTGATGGTGAGCATTTCTTCATGTATTTATTTGTCATTTGTATTTCTTCATCTAAGAAGCATGTACTCATCCCAGATGCTCATTCTTGAATTGAGTCTTTAACTTTGGGAGGCCTGATTTTTTCAGTTCTTTATATGTTCTAGATATAAGTCCTTTGTCTGAGGGACTGTTGGAAAAAAATGTTTTCTCATTCTGTGGGTTTCCTTTTCACTCTGTTGGTGATTTCTTTCAATCTTCAAAGCTTTTTAGTAAGATGAAATCCCAGTTGTTGATTCTTTGAAGTATTTCCCATGCAGTTTGATTTTTGTTCATGAACTCTCTGCCTATCCCTATGTCTTCAAGATTTCTACCTACTTTGTCTTCCAGCAGATTTAGTGTTTTCTGTTTAAATATTTATATCTTTGATCCATTTTGACTTCAGTTTAGTGCACGATGATATACATGGCTCTAGTTTTAGTCTTCAGCATGCAGAGAACCAGGTTTTCCAGAATCATTTATTAAACAGGCTATATTTCTTCCAATAACATGTCTGGCTGCTTTGTCAAAGATAAAATGACTGAATAAGTTTGTAGCTGTGTCTTCATCTTGTAATCTGTTCCACTTATCCACAGGTCTGGGTTGGTTTTTTTGGGGGGGGGGTTCTGCTAGTACCATGCTGATTTTATCACAGTAGCTTTGTAATATAATTTAAAGTCAGGGATTGTGATGTCTCCTGTTTGGCCTTTGCTGCCCAGGATTGTCTTTGCTATTCAAGTCTCTTCTCCTTTCAGGTGAATTTTACAAATGTTTTCTCTAGTTCTGTCAGGTATGTTAATGATATTTTGATCGGGATTGCATTAAATCTGTCTCGCCATTTTGAGAGTATGGTCATTTTTGCTCTTGATTCTACCTATCCATGAGCAGGAGATGTCTTTCCATTTTCTGATATCCTCTTCGATCTCCTTTTTCAGATTACTGTAATTTTCAGGATATAGATCCTTTACTTCCTTTGTTAGATTGATTCCTAAATATTTCTTTTTTTGGAATGGATTTTGAAGGGTGTGGTTTCTCTTCTCTCTCGTTGATTTTGTTGTTTGTCTATAGGAATGCTATTGACTTTTGAGTGCTTACTTTGTATATAGTTATGTTACTAAATTTGATTATTAAGCATAGGAAACTTTTGGTGGAGTTTTTGAGGTCTTTTGTGTAGAGAATCATGTCATCTGCAAATGATAGTTTAACTTCTTCCTTTCTTATCCTTATTCTTTTTGTTTCTCTCTCTTGTCCAATTATTCTGACTAATGTTTCCAGAGTAATATTAAATAAGAGTAGTGATAGTAAACATCTTTGTCTTGTTCCTGATTTTACCGTGAAGGCTTTCAGTTTTTGAGCATTTAGTATGATGTTGGCTATTAGTTTATCATAGATGGCCTTCATAAGATTGAGGTACATACCATTTATTACAAGTTTCTGTAGGGTTTTTATCATGGGTGTGTGTGGGATGCGAAAGCCTTTTCTGCATCTCTTGAGATGATTATGTGTTTTGTCTTTGGTTCTGTTGATATGATGTATTACTTTTAGTAATTTGCATAATGTTGAACCATCCCTGCATTCCTAGGATGAATCCCATTTGATCACAGTGTATAATCTTCTTGATGATTTGCTTCATTCTGTTTGTTAGTATATTATTGAGAAAATTTGCATCTGTTTTCATTAGGGAGATTGACTTCTAATTCTCTTTTCTCATTGGGTCTTTGGTTTTAGCATCAGGGCAATACGTGCCTCCAGAAATAATACAGAGAGAATTGCTTCACTTTCAATTTCATTAAAGAGTTTGAATAGTATTGGCATTAAATCTTCTCTCAATTTCTTGTAGAATTCAGCAGTGAATCCATCATGACCTGGGCTTTTCTCAGTTGATAAATTTTAATTACATTTTCAATCTCATTAACTGATATTGGGTTATTTATAATTTTTGTATTTTCTTTATTCAGCTTTGGAAAATCATACACATCTATGTCCATTTCTTTTGTGTTTTTCTTTTGTGTTTTTCATCCTATGACAATAAAAATTTTTGAAGTAGGTATTGATTATCTGAATTTTCACAGGATCTGTAGTAATTTCACTCTTTTCATTCTTCAGGGCATGAATTTGAGTCTTTCTTTTCTTTTTTTGATATGGTTGGCTAAGTGTTTATCAATTTTATTTGTTCTTTTAAAGAACTGACTCTTTTTAATTTGTTAATTCTTTGTATTGCTTTCTTGGTCTCTTTTGCATTAATTTCTGCTCTGGTTTTTATAATTTCCTCCCTCCTATGAGCTTTGGGTTTGTCTTGCTCTTTTTTTTTTCTAGAAACTTGAGGTGTAAAATTAGGTTGTTTATTTGTGCTCATTCTAGTTTCCAAATGTGAGAATTCACCACTATAAATTTTTCTCTTAGAGCTGCTTTCATTGTGTTCCATAAATTCTGGTATGTTGTATCTGCATTCTTGTTTAGTTTAGATATTGTTTAATTTTTTCCCTTTATTTTATTTGTGACTCATCAGTTGTTTAGGAGGGTGTTATTTAATTTCCATGTGTTTACGGAGTTTTTTCAGATTCTTTGCCATTAATTTCCATTTTTGTTGCACTGTGGTCAAATAATATGCATGGAATAATTTCAACTCCTTTGCATTTGCTTAAGCATGTTCTGTGGTCTAGTATATGGTCTACTTTAGAGAACATACCACGTGCAGCTGAGAAGAACGTGTGTCAAGATGATTTGGAGTGGAACACTCTGAAGAAATCTATTAAGTCCCTTTGTTCACAGGTTTGGTTCAGGTCTGATGTTTCTTTGCTGATATTTTGTCTACTTGATCTATCTCTTTGTGACAATGGGGTATTAAGGTCTCCTATTACAACTGTGTTATTACATATTTGATTTTTCATGTCTATTAATAATTGTCTTATATAGTTGAGTGCTTGCATGTTTGGTGGATACATACTTGTAATTCTTATCTTTTCCTCTTGAAAGTGTTCTCCTGACAAGTATTTAGTAACTTTATCTCTTTTGATCATCCTTGATTTGAAATTCACATTGTGTGCAAATAGAATAGCTACCCTTGTATTTGTCTGGGTTCCTGTTTCATGGAAGATTACTTTCCATCCTTTGAATTTTAGTCTAAGAATTTCTTTTTGGGTTAAATGTGTTTCTCACATACAGCATATTGTTAGATCTTGTTTTCTGATCCATTCTGTTGGTATGTTTCTCTTTTGTGGTGAATTGAGGCCATTTACATTGATGGTTATAATTTTTATGTATTGGCTGATCTTTTTCATATTTTCTTGCTGTTGGTTCCCTGCTTTACCACTCTGTTTAACTGCTTCCTCCACTTGGTGATTGTTTTCTGTTGTTCTTGGAATTATCATCATTTTTCTCTCTGTCTAGAATATCTTTCAGTATGTTTTGAAGGGTTGGTGGCCCTAAATTTCTTCAGTTATTATTTGTCATGGAATTATCTTATTTCTCCATTAATTTTGAAAGATTGCTTTGCTGGGTACAACAAATAGGGCTCAAAGTGGTTTTCTTTTAGGACTTGAAATACTTCACTCCAATCTCTTCTTGGCTGGATGGTTTGTGGTGAGAAGTCTGCTGTGATTCTAATAGGGTTTCCTTTATAGCCAATCTGTTTATTTTCTCTAACAGCTTTTAATATTCTGTTCTTGTGCTGAATTTCTGGAATCTTAGTTATTGTATGTCCTAGTGTAGTTTTATTTTGATCCTGGCTATCAAAGTTCCATATATTTCATTTATTTGTATGTCAGCATCTTTATCCATGCTTGGGAAGTTTTCTGCCATTATGTCTGTGAAGAGTTTGATTTTTTTAATAGCATTGCAATGTCTCCAGCCTTCTCATTGGTCCCAAAAAATCTTATGTTATTCTGTTTTTGCTTCATCTTGTAGCTATTGGGTTGATTTTTCATGATGTCTTGTTATTTTTAAGATATCTTTCTTTGCATAATCACTACGGCAATTCTGTCTTCAATATCTGAAATTCTCTTCTTCATTCAATCTATTGCCTATACTTTCAGTGGAGGTTTTAAACCCTTAAATTTCTGTTAGAGACTGTTTTATGGATTCCATTCTTTCCTATATTGGACATTTTCTGTTTTCACCATTTTTCTGAGCTCATCTATTCTTTTATCTGTGTCTTCTCTTACATCTTTGATTGTGAGCATTATTTCTTTTTGTATCTGAGAATTTATTTTCTCCATAGCCTTTTCCACTTTTTTTCACTTTGGTTGATAACTTTTCAGAAAGTTCCAGTGTTTGACTTCCAATTTCATCTGTCTGATAGAGTTCCAGTCTTGTCCTGGTGGATAGTGGGTCTGAGGCTGCATTCTGCTTCTGCATCTTGTCATTTTCTAGTCTCCTTTTTTAAATTTTGTGTTGATTTATATTTGGATGCAGACTGATTTCTTATATATACCTTTATCACTAGGATTAAGGCTTCTCTATGAGATTTCAGTTCTTCAGGGCTGTCCTCTAGATACAGTTGGTTATTTATAGCTATCCCAAGAACCTGCCTTACCAATTTATAGAGGATGCAAAATTATTATTTATTTCAGCTCCCATTGGGCTTTGCTGATGATTTTGATCCCATAAAACCACAATGTTATCATACAGGGAAGAAGCACTGTTTATAACATGTATGACATCCTGGCTAAAATAGTACAGTTAGTAATAACAATTGTTTTAAGTACAACTTAACTACTGACAAACTATGGTAACCATTTGCCTGCTACCTCCATGGGCAGGAGCCAACTCTAAGGTTATATAACAGAATCAAACATATACTGTGCTCTTGTATGCAATGATCTCCCCTTAGTGGAGTGATTTTTACCCTACCATGGTGGGCAAAGGTGTTAGCATAGGTAGAGGACAGCCTAAAGTGATGAAGGAGCCAGGTATAGTAGAGACAAGGATGGAGGTCAAAGGATGATCACCCAAGTTTTGGGAAACTGGACACAGGAAGGAAAAAATGAAATAGAATGGGAAGGAGTAATCAGAAAGGGCAGAGACAATGATTAATTACTTGAAAGCTTAAATTCAAGAACTAGTTGAGGATAGAATGAAAGAAGATAAATAGAAGAAAAGTAAAAAGAAAAATAAGCAACATAATGATGTAAAAAGGAAGGTAGAAAAAAGAGAAAGAAAAAAGAAAGAAAGAAAGAAAGAAAGAAAGAAAGAAAAAGGAGATCAGAGAAAGAGGAGAGAGAGAGAGAGAGAGAGAGAGAGAAACAAATACAAAAATAACCACAGAATACAAAACAACACATTGTAACATCCAACCAGGCAGAAAGTAGCCAATCAGAGAAACAAGGGAGAAAAATGGCAGTAAAGTATCTCTGGTGTTTCCAGCTCTGTGACAGTGTTCTTGTCAGATCCCAGAGATGTGCTGGGTGTGGAGCTGATCTTGGCCTCTGGATGTCAGGACTAGGAACAGTCTTCTGTTGTTAGAGTTCTCCAAACTTCAACTGCTGGCTCCTCGCTGTTGCTTGAGTTGCTTCCATGTCACTGGTCTTGCTGATGGAAGGTGTGTATGCCCCTGTGCCTGGCCCTACTGCTGTCCTGGGTCTTGGGGTTCCAGTTGGTCCCACCTGCCAAAGCTGTGTGTGCTTCCATTTTTATGTTTTGTAGATGCTGTTGTCTCAGGGACAATGGAGGAGGCACAGAGCGCAGACTCACACTTTTCTTACAGGCCCCACTGT
Organism: Dolichotis patagonum; assembly: GCA_004027295.1. Taxonomy (NCBI): domain Eukaryota; kingdom Metazoa; phylum Chordata; class Mammalia; order Rodentia; family Caviidae; genus Dolichotis; species Dolichotis patagonum. The sequence continues at coordinate 59,138 of PVJX010003107.1, forward strand.
CCCAGGGATGATCTGGTGTTTTCATTATTGTTCATACAGGAATTTATTTCTGTTATTTTTTAGGCTTTGTACACCAAAAAATAGTCAATGCTAAGAATTTCAGTGGTTTTTTTATGGACATAAATATTAAAAATTTAATACTTTATTTTTTGATGTTATTTCCCATTGTTTAATGTAATATAACTCATAAAATTAAAATTAAATAATTCACCAGAAGAATATTGTAAGTAATAAATGTGAGTATTATACACCCATGTTTCTGCACCTTTAGTACAGTGTTTACACTGTGGCCCCATGCTTGCCAGCCCTTCTGACAGCAGTTCTCCAAAGGCCGGCCCATATCAGGGAACTCCTTACCTTCCTCAGGGGTGGTTTTTTTCTTTTTCACTTGGTTCTTGTTTTTGTAACTCATCTTGAGAAAGGAAGATTGGTGGTAAAGTTGTCTTGTGTATAATATAAAGCAGAACACAAGGAAAGGAGAAGGGAGCCCTGGGATCAGTAGGGAATGGATGTCCTCTTGAGTCTGTGGCTTCCTGGTATCTACCCCTGCAACAACTGGGCCTCATTTGGCCCAACTGGCTGAAAAAGCCAAAAAGCTGTCCAGACAGTAAGAAAATGAAGTCCATCTGAATCACAGGATGGATGTAGAGCTGTGACCATTTACTATATAGTTAAAAGATATTTTCCCTTCAAATAGGTGAAAGCATGAACTTTATGGGGCCTCTGTGATTGGCTTCCAGCCAATCTTCTGCACATCAAGATAAACTAATTTTTTTTTTTTACTGAATTGATCCCTATGACTTTCATTTTTCACCATCTCAAAAAACAATTGATGGGATACAATAAAATTAATGCTATGTTATTTTCATACCAAAATATCAAAAATGTGTTAAAATTAAGTACCAACCAGTAGGGCTATGGGAGCAGGAAATGTAGATACCGACACACACCTAAGAAAAAAAGAGAATGGTAACAAATATGTTATGTTTCCTATGCTGAGCGGGAACAAGATATGCAGTGAATAGTTAATGATCATTTCACTAAGACACTTCTAAAGTTAAATCTAAGAAACCCCTGAAATCAGGCAATATATAAATTGGGATTGAGGAGGAATGAGAGGTGGAGGCTGAACTGGCATGGAAGACGAGGGCTATGGTAAGCAAATGGGAAATATGAGTAGAAGCAGAAGACAAGAAAAGCTGTGCACATCCCTTGTGGTCTGACACCTGCCTGCAGACTGTCATTTCCCACCATTGTCTTGTCACGGGCAACTGGTTCCCTCATTCATTATTATACTCATGGATTTTTATTTGCATTATTGATTTTGATGCTCAAGTTGTATCATGTTCTGGTTTCAGTCCTTTTGATATGCATTTAAGCAACATACTTTAAGTATTTTCTTTTTAAAGTAATTTATTTTGCACACTCTTAGTCGTACCACTGGAGTTCACCTTTCCTCTAAGGAACTTTGGTGTCTTTTAGTGAAGTGTGGCATTTGGGAGCCAATATCTGAGTATTACCTGAGTTCATTAATACTAGCGTTTGTGTTTTCTTTTTTGTTTATTTTTTTTCTCTCAGTGTTCAAAAACTAGGAAAAAAAAGAAGCCTGAAAATATGTGTGCACATGCAAATGCATACACATTTATTTCTGTAATTACTTACATATTGAATATAATGAAATTACCTGATAATATCAATTTTAGTGTCCTGTGTTTACTGTGGCTATTCCCTATCATATTTATAATTCCCTTTCCAAAGGAAAAAAAGTGACAGCATTATCAGCAACATGTTTATTTATCCACTTGATGAGACACACAGTCAGTTCAAAGCTGTTTGTCCATTTTAAAAATCAGTCTTACTAACCAGAGTTCAATACTCACACTGGTGTTCACAGCCTTGTTGTAGAAAATTTTCTCTTGCCTCTTTCTGGTAAATCCTCCTACTAAGTAGGTTGGAGTTTTTCTTTTTAGGAATTTATGTATATGAAATCAAATAATTTGAATTCTTTCGTGTCTGGCTTCATTTGCTTAATGAATTGTCCAAACGAATCATCCACATGATTTTATTGACCAATAGTTTTTATTTTATTGCTTAGTATTATTTCATTACACAGCTATATCAAATTGTTTCTCATTTACTTGATTCACAGGTATTTGGGCTGTTTACAATTTTGACCTATTATGAAGAATGCTGTTGTGAATGACTTTTTGGTCAAAAATTTTTTTTCTCATTTCTTTAGGACAGATTTCTAGGGCTGAAATTGGTACACTGCAAGGAAAATACATACTCCCCATAGAAAAAATAGTTTTCAAAATGAATTCTACTTTGTTAATTCCACTACAAATGTATGAGAATTACTGTTTCTCTGTGTCCTTGAAAACAGTTAGTATAGGTCTTTTGTTAGTTTAACCATTTTGATAAGTATGGAGTGGTTTACTTATGATTTAACTGAATAATCCAGATAATTATGTCACATTGTTTTTCCTTCACTTATTATTCATAGATACATATATTTGTTACTTTATGTACATTTTTATTCAGGTCTATTTTTCATTGAATTGTCTTATAATTATTGAATTATAGGTTTTTTTGTCTTTTGTCAAGTATATGACTTGCAAATAATTTCTCTTTTCTCACCTTCAGGTCATAGAAATATTTTCTTGGGGTTTCTTCTATAAGCCTTGTCAGTTTTGTTTTTAAAATTAGTTTTTATGGGACTGGGGATTTAGCTCAGCGGCATAAGCACCTGCCTTGCAAGCAGTCAGTCCTGAGTTTGATCCCTAGTACAGATAAAAAAAAAATTAGTTTTTATTTTTTGCTTTTATTAGTACAAGCTTGCAGTATATAATGTCCCCTTCTCTGTAGGGGACTAGAGTGCATGCATAACACATTTCAATTCCATTATTTTTTCTCTTCTCTTCACCTGCCTTTTATTTTTCCAGAATCAGATTCATTATTTATAAGACCTTATAAAGTTGATTACAATATATACAAGCTAAAAAGAAAAGTGCATGTTTTCTCTGTGAATCTTTGACTTTTGTATGTTCAGAATTCATGGTTGAATCGTATTTCTAATCCAGGACCTAACATAAGGCCTCAGACATGCAAGAATTACAAGTATTTTTAAACAAATAATCATCTTTATTTAAAAGAAAGATTACTTTTTAGATGTAACTAATAAGACAATATTTATTAGCATTACTGGTACAAAATGATAGACTCTATAATATTCTAAAATAACACTAATTCTGACAAAAGATACTCAGAAATTTAACAAAGATACTTAAAAATTTTAAGAAATAAATTTGGGACATTAGAGATTAAAATAATATAGAATTTTTTTCTACATAATGTAGTAGACAACTTACATATACACTGATCTGTAAATTTTTAAAAAATTGTGCAACCAAATTCCTTCATGATTTCTTTGTTTAATGATGGTTTAAAAATGTCAATGTAAATTTTCTGTTTATAAGTAACTCAATCTCCTCCAGTTTAAAATTTCCTCCTTTAGTAAACAATCATTTAATTTAATGTCTCCAGGTTGTCCCCATCATTTTCTTTCCAAAATGGTGTCTAGAAGGAAAAGAGCCTTCAGGGGCACTAAAGTCAAACTCAAGGGCAACCTGTCTCACTTTACTCTGAGTGATGGCATTTTATTCCACTGTGTCTACCAAGCAAGTGACTGTAATAAATGGAACTCACTGCCTGTAATCTCACTAAATCAAAATCTCAAGGTGTCTATCTTTGTTAGGGCTCAAATTGCATATCCTCAAAATTCTTATGGTGAAATCCTAATGTGTAGTACCATACAATGTGATCTTATTTTGAAATAGTGTCATGTGATGCAGTTAGATAAAATGAAGGCCTAATGAGTCCCAACCCATTATAACTATGTGTTTATAAAAAGAGGATGTTTGGAGAGAGACATAGATTAAAAGAGCTGTGCCATATGAAGAGGAAATCAGAGTTGGAGGTTATACAAGCTAAAATCACTCAAGATTGCCAGGGAACCATTAGAAGCTACAAGAGAGATGTGGAACATTTTCTCTTTTAAAGCCATCAGAGGGAACTAATCCAGACAATGTCTTGCTCTTATACTTTTAGCTTTGAGAATTGTGGTACAATACATTTTTGCTGTGTAATTTACCCAGTTTATGGTCCTTTGTTGCAACAGCTGTAGCAGACCAATACATTTATTATCACTGCTGAATATTGGTAGTTGGTTCCTATTGCTACTATAAATCTGCTGCTTTTCAGCTGTTTCTTGCTTAAACTGAGTACTCTACCATATCTTATAGGATGTATGATCAAAGCAAGTGCATGTTTAAATTGAAAAAAATTACAGTAAAAGATACATTGCCATTAACCTTTCTCAAATTATTCCCCTCACTTGAACACACGTTTCTCCCACCATTTTTACCAGTTTATGAAGCAGTTCTGGAGTGTTTTTTCATATCTTTACTTGTACTGTTCTGGCTGCAGTTCAAAACGTTTACATTTCATTGTCATGTTGACTTTGCAGAAGAGATTTCAGTTAAATGGCACCAAATTCTATGAATAAAGTGAATGGGGGCACATTTTAATACTCTTGTGAGCCTATCTTTTCACTGGCAGGCACGAGGCAACAGCTTTTACCAATGTCTTTTTATCACATCTCCTAAAGACACTTATGAAAGAGGACTTGCAGAACCACTTTAGGAAGAGCCAGAACTATGAGTTGCATGTTTATGTGAGAAGGAGCATTTTAAGGATGATTAATGACACTATTTCTTTATTGTAATAAATTTTTAAAATTTAAACATGCACTTTGTTTTTTGATTATCTCTTGTATTCTATCACCTTCCCAGTTAGTATTGTGAACCATAGCAAACTCATTTTCTTTAACTTCTCAGTTTTTTTCATTTTCTCAAAAAGGGCATGTGATAAATTTTTATTCCCTTCCATGCCACTCAACTGGCAAGGGAGATTCCATCGGCAAAGTTCTCTCTTTTGTTTGTCTAAATGTGTGTGTAAGCTTTCATATTCCACTGTGGCCATGCCATGTTGGCTCAGGAGAGAATCTTGCACATCAGTCACCTCTCCTGTGGCCCAGGATGCAGGCAATGGAGGTGAATTCACTGGCTTTCTGGAAAATCCAGGCTGCTCCTTTTTTATATGATTAATCCTTCCAAGTATCTCTCTTCTCTTCATGAAAGGTGTCATCTTCATCTTTCTCTCTGGTAAATTGTTCTCCAAATACAATAGTTCTCTGATTATGAAAGGATTTTTTTTGGTAAAACTTAGTGATCTATGATTCTATCAAGCCAGAGGCTTAATATAGAAAAGGTCTTTAGGAGTTAAAAAATATTGTCTTCATAATACTGAAATTTCAAAGCTTTTTCTAGCCTTGATCTTCACAATCCTCTTTTAGGAGATGAAAGTTAAATATTGACACTTTCTTTTTAACTCCTTAATATAAATATCTAATATTGCCTAAGACAATAGACACTTTAGATAAAGCAAAAATGTGATCATGGGTCATATATAAAGGAAAAGCAATTAGTATTTTTATGTTATCCAATATTTCTCAAGCCCCTATATGGTGACGAATTTTATGACTACAAATATAGTCTGTAACATTTTTCCAAACTAAGTGGGCACACATCCCTTTTATTTAAAAAAAATCTTGGCTATACATAATTCCATGAAAATAAATTGTGACAACATTGAGCATGGAACACGGAAAACTGGAATCAGTCAAAAGGGTTCTTCATTTGTCTAGAAAAGAAGTGACCAACCTCTGAACTGGAGAAACGTCAATGATCATGACAAGGAGAGACAGATTAAAGATTCAGCAAGAATGCAGAAAATGAAATTATGTGATCGACTGAGAAGACTTACCATAATGAACTAGTACCATAGATTTGTCTATTTAACAATGTTTCATAATTTTATAATTTTGAGTAAAAATCCAATTATGTATACAAATTCAAAGTTTGTGAAGCATATTTTGACGGTCATTGAAGGGACATTTTCTTAAGGAAACCAATTATAGTTTATTTCTCCCTTTATTAATGAAAAAATATCAAAAAATTTCCTTAATTTTTCATCTTTAAAAACAGACCCATCAATGTGATAAGAAAGATTGGAAAAATTACCCTCAAATTATTAGTCAAGGAAACTCTAGATCCAAAACAATTTCAATATTTTCAGTACCAAATATTTTAAAAAATATGTTAGAGTATCTTTCTTGGACTTCTAGTTATGTATACTTTCTACTAAGCCTAGTATGTTGTGTTTATTGTGATGTTCTCTGACTACTAAAGGAAAAGAGAAAGTAAATTCAGTCATAAAATTGCATTAACTCATATTAAATATTGTACATGATATTATACCAGTTTAGACTTAATAAAATTAATAAAATAGAGCTGAAGATATTTTAAATAAAAATGTAGTTATTGCTGGGCGTGTTGACTAACATCTGTAATCCTAGCACTTGGGAGGCTGAGGCAGGAGGGTCACCATGAGTTGGAGGCAAAGTGAGTTCAAAGACAGTATGAACTTCATATTGAAACCCTGTCTCAGAAAAGATGAAAAAACAAAAAATTAGTGATATTCTTGTTTCTTTTCAGCAAGTAAGGTGACAAATTCATAGAAATTACTAGTAAGATCTGTCCCAGGGAAAAGAATCTTATTTATCTAATGTTTTAATGCAGGGATAAAAATTATAAGAAAGAAAAATACTACCAAGGAAAATAGAAATTTGGAAAATGACAATTGTAAGAAAAGAAGTCACAAATATTTCATTTCCTTGAATTTAAAAATTTTCTCTCACAAATTTAAATGGAATTACAACACACTGAAACTCATAGGGCCATCAAAATTAGTACTAAGAAGGCATTTTATGAAAATAAGAGCCTGTATATATAGAAATACTTCAAATAAACAACTTAACGATGCACCTCAAGGGTACAGAGAAACAACAAGGACTAAGGGTGAGGAGGTAAAGGTTGGTGGTAGAACTCTGAATTTGATGCCTCTTACCCCACAAAAATAAAGGAATAACAATAATAACAAGAGAAATACAAAATCCGTAGAAGGAAACAATATAGATTAGAGCAGGAAAAAATAAGCATAATGGAGAATGCAAAAAAAATACCAAAGATCAGTGAAACAAAGAGTTGGTTTTTTGAAAAGATAAACAAAATCAACAAACCTTTAGCTATATTCAGAAGAAAGACAGGGATCAAAATAAATAAATTAGACATAAAAAGAGAAACAATACACGGATACCATGGAAACACAATTCTATTTTGAACATTCTATTCTATTTTGAACAACTATATGGCAATAGATTGGAAAATGTAATGGAAATGGGTAAATTTCTGGATATATTTAACCTGTTGAACTTGAAACAGGAAGACGGAGAATCTAAATACACAATAACAAATAGGCAAAATCATTATGAAAAATAAATCTCAAAAGAAAAATACAGTATCAGATGACTTTCTACTAAATTCTATCAAACTTTTATAAAACTTATGCCAACTCCAAATTCTTTCCAAATTCATTTTATAAGACTAGCATTGCCCTCACTCTCAAGTTAGTCAAGGACATAACAAATAAATGAAAACTATAGATCCATATTCTTGGAGAACATAGATGAAAAAATTTTCAATAAAATATTAACAAACCTAATCTAACACTGCATTAAAAAGATTAATTATACGCCATGATCAAGTTCAATTCATCCCAGAGCCACAAGAAGAGTTCAACATATGCAAATCAATAACTGTAATACACTGTGTAAACAGAATGAAATTTGTATGATTACCTGTAGATGCAGAAAAAGCATTTGATAAAATTCAGCATGGGTTCTTTGCCAGGGCTACTGCTTCCGTGATCCAATCACCTTTGAGTGGCCCTACCTCTGCACACATGAACATTTTATACAGGTCATACCAAAGGAGACATTAAGTAGGCCATGACAAAGACTTACACATAATATCTAATTTTAAAACTATGAAACAACTAGAAAAAAACATAGGGAAACATTTTGAGACACTTGTATATGCAACATTTTTTTAAAATTATGGTCCCAAATGCATAGACAACAAATATAAAAATACACAAATGGTATGACAGCAAACTGTAATGCTTCTGTACTGCAAAGAAAATATGGTATGAAAGAAAACCTCCAAAATGGGAGAAAATATTTGCCAACTTTTCTTCCAACTAAGAACCAATAACCTAAATATATAAGGAACTCAAAATAATCTAACTATTATGAATCAATTAATTGACTCAGCATAGACAAATAAATGGACAATACTCAAAAGAAGAACTAAGGATGGCCAACAAATACTTGAAAAATGCTCCATATCACCAGTTATCAGGGAAATTTAAGTAAAACCTACAATGAGACATCTCACCTTAGTTAGGCTATTGTTAAACAAACAAATGTTGACAACCATGGAGAGAAAAAGTATGTATATACAGTATTGGTGGAAATGTAAATTAGTACAAGGATTATGGAGAACAGAATGGAGAACTGAAAATAGATTTCTTGTATGATTCAGCTATCCAACTTCTGGGTATATATATGCAAAAGAAAATGAAATCATTATGCCAAGGAGACACCTGCAGATCCATATTTTTGTGGCATTGTTCACAATAGCTAAGATATGGAGTCAATTTTGGTGTCCATGAACAGATGGATAAAAAAAATGTGGTACAGATTATTCAGCCACAAAGAAGAATGAAATCCCATCACTTGAGGCAAAATGAATGAAACTAAAGGACATTGTTTAAGTGAAATGAACAAGAAAGGCAATACTATATTCATATATAGAAATTAAAGTAAGTGAGCTGAATGTAAAATATTTATTACTAAAATTTGGGAAGAGGAAGAGTTTGGAGTAAAGAAAAGCTAGATTTAATCAGCCCATGTTACATGCATGTATGGAAATATCACACTGAATGTCATTAGTATGATATTTATCACCCTCTTTTTTTAGTCCATGACTCGTTGCAATGTGACTTCTAGATACTTAAGTGAAAAGATGGCTTTTGCTTTTCCATCTGTTGTATCTGTTGTGAACCTGTAACTTGCCCTAGCCAAAGTGACATTGTGAGAGTTTCAAATCTAGCCTGCTATTGACCTGAATAATTCTACTCTTTCTACAGAAATTCTTCCCAATCTTCATGTGAACAAGTATGAGTTTATTTGTTACATAAAGATTGAGGTCACATATGTCATTCTAAATGACGCCATCCTAGACCAGCTCACCTTAACAATTGACTACAGGTTCATGGATGAGAACAGCTGAAACCAAAACAGCCCAGCTAACTAACACAAATTGTTAACCTGTAAAACTGTGGGGAAAATAAATGGTTGCTGTTTAAAACACCCCATTTGGGGGTGGTTTGTTAACCCAGCAACTAATTCATCAATCACATTGCTTCTCTCAACTATTTTAGTCACTTTTCAGCAGTCTTGCTGTGTATTGCCTTTCCTTTCTCATTGTATATACACATTGCGTTCAATTTAATTGCCTAAACACTATCCTTATCCTGTAGGTTCTTGTGCAAAACACCTTCCACAGCTCTTGATTGTCCATTCAGTAAGGATTTAAGAACATTAATCTGTTGTTTAACATTCTCCATGATTTTCTGCAATATAAAAGTTGAATCCAAGACCTCTACTACTTTTCTTCATTCACCCCTGATTTTGTCAAAAGCTGTTATGAAAAGCCTTTGACTCTGAGACATGATTGACTGAAGAGTCCATTGTTCATTTAGCACATCTCTTACTTTGTAACAGGTACAGTAAATTTCTTTGGAATTGATACTAAGATAATTTATATTTTTATGGATGTTAAAATATAAAAAGGTAATGCGACTAAGAAGTAAGGAAATGGATCCTCATCATTTTCCATGTCTTATGTTACTTATCTCCTGTCCCTGTCTAAAGTAATTTTCTCACTCCATATTCTCCAGGTCTACATACTGAGAGTCATGTAGCTATAACAGTTTATTTTTGTATCCTTCATTAGAAATCCTTGATAACCTTTTTCTTCACTGAGCTGAATGTAGTCACTCCTATATGAGCTTCCTTTCAAATTAATAGGAATAACTCTCAGGCAAATTGTTACCTCTCTTTACTGGAGATACTTCTTTTCTCTTTCACTGTATATAGGTTGAAGGTAATTTTTCAACACTTGTTGAATATTTAATGCACTCTTTTTGCTGCTCCAGTCTAAAATTCCAAGTGTAATAGCTTGTGGACATTACTTAGTAAATTTGTTTATCAAATAATCAATGAAAATCACACTTCAATAAACTCCTGATTTTTAACCCTTTGTTTTCACCCTGTCATCAATTAATAATGTGACCTTAAACAACTTACTTAATATCCCATGTCTGATACCTCAAATAATTCAATAGTGAGGAGGGATATATAAACATTCAGTATAAACTGTGAAATCAATTCCAAATAGTAACACTGTTTCCTTTTCTGAGAAATAAGGTAATTGAATTTGATCAACTATTTCAAAAATTGCCTTTAAATAGCATCATACAATGATATGATTGCTTGTGGCTGCTTTTTGTTTCAGTATGTTGGCTCAACTATGAGATGACTCACACAATGAGGCACAGAACCCATATCTTAGAAACTTTCTCTTGGTAGTAAATGTGCTAGCAAAATATTCCTACTTTGATTATCATTGCTGGAAGCTTTGCACCATTGAAACTTTGGACAGGGCACATGAGACCAGGACTGTAATGAACTAAAGCTAATCATTCCTGTCTCCTGCAAGGAGACAAAAGGAAACATCCTTACAAAGAAAGAGATAGGTGTTATTACAGTAATATAAATCACTAAAGAATTTGGTTCAAAACTTTTTTTATTAACTAAAACTTTTATTAATAAAAGTAGATTAAAAACATATTAAGAGTTCAATATTTTAAAGAATAACCCTTAGGAAATAGGCATATGGTGACTGGTGTTCACTGTAATGATATACCATAATTAACATGAGCACTCCAGAATCTTGAACTCCAAATCCCTGCATTGTGGTAGATTTTCCAGTTCAGTTCAATAAGTTCATTTGACTTTCATTCAATTTATATTTGACTTTCATTCAATTTATATTTATTTTAATTCAAAGTAGCATTTAATGTTGTGAAACAAGATCATCTTTATGTGAGATTTTGAAGTTTATGAACTTCAAAATCAACTGCTATTTATATAACATTTGGCAACCTACCTACCTTTTGAAGCTGAATTTTCATCTGCAAAATGGGAGTAATCATAACCACTCCATAATAGCTATGAAGAGTCCAATCCAGTACAATGTTCATATTGTGTTCTTCTAGTTTCCTCAATTCATGACTGTTCTGCTACTTTAATTCAACATTAACTACTTATCAATCGCAATACTGTAACACAATAATGTATCATAATAGCCTCTTTCCAAATATGGACTCCTGGAAAGTTTATCCTGGGTGAAATAAATATCATTTGGTTAGTTCATTACATGTCCCTTATAATGTATAACATTACATTATAAGGGACATGAAACATGTATTTCATATGGAGCAAAAGTGGTAGCAGATTCCTAGTGTCCATGAACATATTCAGAGACATCACACTGGGATAACCAAAATTTTCCAGCTTTCAAGATGCGTTCTGACTTGACAGATGATGTTATAAAGTTTTCAACAAGCTCAGAATGTTATCATATTCCCTCACTGAGAAATTTAACTGCTCTTAAATATTGATTAAAGATGGCACATTGGAGAGCAAGTGGTATAACTCACTGGTAAAACATTTACCTACTGTGCACAAAGCCCTAGGTTTGATTTCCAGCACCGAAAGAAAGTAGGATTTTCTGAATAATCTATAGCATTGCAGTATAACCCTATAACAAAATGAATTTGCAAGAGTTGAAGGGAATTTTAGGCAATATATCTTATAATACATCATATGATCCCTAGATCTCACTAGCTGTTATGTGCTGGGTTACCTTCGAAGACATCATCTTCCATGTGATACTCAGTGATCCAAGCTCTTATCATTTTGTTATCTCAACTGTTTCCATGTGTCCTATGCAAAGTAGAAACCTGTGTAGTGGCTTCTCTTTACCTTCATTTGGAAAAAACATATATCCTTAATTTCTCCTTAAGTTTCATTGGCCATAGCTATTTTCATGCCCCTGCCTTATGGAAAGAGAACTAGGAAGCCTCGGTCCTCACACGCTCAGGAAGAAAGCAATGACTGGACATTGGTTTGCTTTGCAGTTGTCTACTGATGAGTCTATTAATGTGTAGTTCACTAGGAGGATCACAAAGGGAAATATGATATTTTAGATGAAACTCTGGTGTCTATAAAAAAAAAGATACGTTAGTATAAAAAAAAGTAAGTTTCTTTGGATTCTTGGGAAGACCACTGTCCTTCTGACCAGGTTTGTAGACAAGGCCTCAGTAGAAGGGCTCAGTGAAGTGATGTATAAGAAGTGGTTGGCTGTTTCCAACCTTTTTTTGTCCCCACTTAGCTCAGTCTTAATTCTTTCCCAGCCACTGTGGCAATAACCAACCCCACCCAGCTTTCTACTCGGATTCATATATGCCATCCAGAAGTGAAAATGAATGAACGGACCAAATAGATAAACTCTTTCCTCTTCCATCATCCAGGCAGATGGGTCTGAGGTGCATTTCAGAAGGTTTCAGGAAGTCCTATGAGAGGAGTGGCACTCACACAGCACTGGGCAACTGGATCTTAGGTCCTTTCCTTCATCTTCCCTCCTTTTTGTTTCATTCCCTCATTCCTGTTCCTTATAGAATTTTAGTATGGACTTTGGCTTGGAAAAAATTTAAAGCTTAAAATAATTTCCATAATTCTTAGTATAAGCTAATAAGGGTGTTGAACAAAACCTTAGTAGAGAAAAGATGGAAATGCCCTATTCTTTAGAGTTCAGGGTTATTAGAATAACTCTGACGAATTAAGATGGTCCCAAGTGAGGTTAGTCAGCGTCAGAAGACACTCAGGGCCCCTAACATGAATTTTATTATAATGATCAATGTAGACACCAGTTGTTAATCTAGGCCTGGATTATGTATAGTGTGGAGATGAGGTTGTAAATATCTAATCTGGACTTTGTGGAGGTGTTTAGAGCAGGTTAGCCATGAATGCAAGTATAATGTACACAGCTGTAAAAATGGCCATGTAGTCATAGGGCAACATGCGCCATGACAGATGGGAGTAACCCTGCGGGAAGGTTCTTTGTTTTCTGCTTCCCTGTAAGTCTATGTGTTGAGCAACAAGGTCAGAAGCCAGTGCATGTGGTCACTAGCCGATGGGCAGAATTTCACAGGCCTGCACCATGCACTGCACAGTATTCTGCAGTTCTTTATTTCCAGACACTTTTGAAACTAGAGATGGGCCCGAGTACAGAGCAGTTGTGGCAAAAGTAACTTTAGTGCTCCTGCTGCTTGGATGGACATGTTTTTAACCAACAAGGTGGCCTGTAATTCAGATCAGTCAGTGTAGCAAAATACTGAAATGGTGACTGAGGTGCAACCGTACCAGAGAGAAAGACGTGTTCATCACAGCAAAGACGGAAGGTGGACTTGAACAACGAGCAGCAGACAGTAAACAGGCCACGTGGTAATGCTAGCTCATAATTCAAGTGCCAGAGAGTCTTGCAAGTCTTGTTGAAAAATGACAAATATTCTGGCATATTTTTGGCCCTGCTTGTTGCTTCAAGGTATAAAACTAAGCGTATGCAGAACTTTATGACAGTTACTATCTCTCAGTTGGCTTTTATATCTTTGTGCTGTGTTAATTTAGCCAACTCAGAATTACATTTCCCAGAATCCTCTTTTCTGTATGGTTCTAGGGTATGGTTGACCAAGGGAAAATTCTGCGTGGCCTGAGAAGGCAGAGTGAAGTGGCAGCTATGTTTTTTGGAGGGAATGTGATCCACCAGGAAGTTCCCATGCACACTTTGTTACAAGTATGTGGACTCATCTAGTCATCATAGGGCTGCAGCCAGAAACTACTCCTCCAGTTCCAGCCAGGTCTCTTCCTTCAGCTTCTCTGCATCTGAGCCAGAATTCTGTGTGTGTCTGCAGTGGGGGTCAGGTGGTGGGTGGCTTCTCCCACAGGTGGGTCATTATGACATCACTTGAGGGTTGGCACTAGGGTCCAACACTTCCCAGGAGTTCCTATTTATCTTTTCCTTCCCCATTCCATACTGCTTTCTAGTTCCATGCTAATCCTGCTGACGTCAGGGTCAGAAACAATGTGACTCCTAGTACATTTGCTTCTCTGCTCAGTCTATGTCCTGATGTCATGACCAAAATCAATGGTTTCTGTTTTAAAACTTTGAGTAAAAACTTTGCGTAAATTCAGCCTGTTTTGGTCTGATCTCACCTGTGCAAAGTGGAAGATGGGTGAAGAAAAGGGAGATTCAGGATAGAACGGTGGTACATGAGCAAAGAGTGCTCCAGGAGGGATTCCCTGTGGCACAGGGCCAGCTCAGCACCCACCACAACACCAAATCCCTTTAGGGCCCTGAAGGAGCATGCAAAGAGCAAGCAGCCTGGGCCACTAAAGATGTGTGCCCCACTGGAGAGGGGAGAATAGAGATGCTCAATATTACTAGATTTGATTACATGTAAAGCTAAAAATTCACATGCTTACATGAAATTTCCCAATTTTCAATGCCTATAACAACAATAGCGAAGTCAGTGTCCAAACCTAACATACTCTATACAATGGCCAGATTTGCACCAGATGCAGAATATACTCCAGAATCACATTATCATGTTCAAGTTTCTGCTTCACTGCTTTGTAGATACGTGGCCTTGGTCAAGTTCCTTCTGTACATCAGTCTTTAATCCGTAAAATAAGAGTGATAACACCTACCTTACATAGTGTTTATCAGAATCAAATGGGTTACTAATGTATTTTCTGGCTTCTATGAGACCAAAGAAATTAATTATTTTTTACGATTGCCAAAGAAAAAGAATATGGCCATATATTAATCTCAGCCACGATGTTTCCATATTATGTGTAACCATTGTTTTATAATTATTGAAAGAGCTGTTGCAGAGTCATTTCAGCACAGTTTTTATCACATATCACTCGTGGGCAGATGTAGAAAGGAAATAGTAAGCAAAAAAACTTGGTGGGTATTCCTCAAAATTCCCTGTGTTATAAGTCTGACAACTATGAATTAGTTATCAACTGTTTTTCAACACAGTATCAGTGTGAGTGCAGTCGGGAACATTGATGAGGTGCTGTTTCTTTAAAGGATGCTCCACCCCTGTCTCCAGGAATCTCTTCCCTGACACAATGAGAGTTTTCACGCTGGCACTTTCTTGATCTTACCAGAAGGTGTCAATGGAAAACTTTCAAACGGAAAGATTTATATTCTTTTCTTACATGATCTCTAGATTAAAGATTGTTGTCTAAACAATCAAAAGATTTCAGTTGCTCAGTCACTCACCAGTTTGTGCAAAACAAACGTCGGCACCGCATAGCTATTGTTTTGCTGAAGATGACTTAAATTTTCATTAGTTGTAAGATATATTCAGGTTTCCTAGACATTGAAATCTAAAAAAAGAAAAATGTGTATTAAATTATTCTGAATAGAGCCTTTGCAAAGCTCATAAAAGATAAAGTGATAGCAAAGTAATAAAAATATTTTTTTATAAAGAAAAATGGTATCTGCAAGTCTCGGCCCTCTGGTATATTATCTATGTGATTCTCCTTAAGACAGCAATTGTTCTACCTATAAAACAGTTATAACCTGATTTGTAATGGTTGCTTATGACACAACAGGAGTCTGAAGTGGATGATAAGTCATAGAATGCCATATGCGTCTTCAGCTCATCTGCCTCTAAGGGCTGGAGAATCAAACCAGGGCAAGAAAACAAGTGCCAAAGGATTAATGGATTAGGTCTCTTTGGGAAAGGCAGTTTGAACCTGTAAAATTCCATGGAAAAGCAAATATAGACATGCAATACTTGCTTTGATGACAAATGTAACTGGCTGAAGATGTGAACAAACAGGAAAACTTAACCAAGGAAGACAGAAAATACAGAGATGTCACATTTCTAAGCTGGACATTCTGGTTGGGTGGCTTTAGAAAGCGTGATCAAGGTTCATTTGTCTAAGTTCCTTTTCTGTGACCCTGAAGTCTCAGGGACCTGTGCTCCCATTAAACGCCCATTCCAAAATCTCCTCTATAGGGAAAAAGAGCAATGCTCTGCTTTTGGTTCTTATCGTGGTTCAACTCCCCCCCCCCCCATGCTAAGCCCCTTGAAGGCTCAGGACTTGGAGAATAAAGGGAGTGCCAGAGAGAAATCAGGCAGGGAAAGGGCCCAGCTACTCCCTACCCCACCTCCCAGCACTATGAATGATTCTGAACTGGGCATTGTATATTTCATTTACAATGATTGTACAACAGCTGTATAATCGATGTTGTAGAAGATATGAGTGTTGCTCAGAGTGTGGCATAAATGTCCACAGTGAGCTGCAAATGTGCGTAAGAATGGCCTTGCTTGCATAGTAATTGGTATTATTACTGGAATGAATGAGAAAGCCACATATGGATGAATGGGTGGAGCTCAAAAGGGTGCAGCATGAGACACTAATGGTACCTTTCATTTTCTCTTGTCTTTGGTTATACTTTTGAATAACCAGACAAAATAGGTAGAGGAAAGCACATAAGAAGCGGCAACATAGTAGGAGAGTAAAGCTGCTTATCCACTCTTGTGTATCGTACCCCTTTCTCTTCATCAGTGCCCACTTTTATTGATTACAATAAACTATATCATATCTCCCTTCCTGGGGAAAAATCCTGTCTGCTACAAAGAAGTAGAAGGTTAGACTTAGTGAAGGGGTGGGGGTGGGGGGAGGCATTGGCAAGAGAAACACTTCAGGTTAATTGGAGCTGAGAATATAAAATACTCGTCTTAAAGTGTGTGCTTCAGTTATGAGAAGGAAAGAGTCGAGATCATAATGTTTTCTGTGCAGGATTCAACACAGCATGGGTGTTTTAAAACAAGCGGTAATCATTTCTCATAGAGAAATTAGCAGCTCCTGGGCTCAGGACAAGCACAACAGAGTCCCATTCTTTCCTTTTAAGGGAGACACAAGGAGACAAACACTAGGCAGCTGAGAGGTCCCTTAAACCACATGGCAAAGCTATGTCGTGGAGAATTATGTAGTTCAGCTTGCTTAGTGCTTTAATCATTCAGAAAGATGTGACGCCGAAATTTCCTAGAATTCTGAAAATCAGGGAAAAAGAAATTTTGGTAGGAAAAAATCAAACTGGGTTTTACAGAGTTTGTAAAGCAAATTAATTGATCAACTTCCTAATGGAGAAATAACAGAACATTGTTACAGTTTCTTTGGCAAAGCGGGCACATTATTTCTTTGAAAGATGAGATCTTTTGAGCCTGCTGCAGAAACAGCCTGTGCCTTGCTAGACAGAGCTCTGCTTTGCTTGCTCTCATCTTGGGTGTATTCATGTGGCATCTGAATCACTATTAGGTCTCTGTTTAATGATTCACTTTTTACTAGAAATAATGTCTGTAAAGTAACAAACAATGCACTGCATAAAGCCAAGTTAAAAATTCTTAAAAATTAATGCAGAAAAATTAGTTACAATTATTCACACAGTTCTTCAAAATGGTAGCACATGAGAAGAAAGAGGGGCCCCTTTCACCCTTTTTTTGAAGACCATCTTTGTTTACTTCGTTTCTAAGTATTAAGAGATTGCATGATCCATTTGCATAGGATAACTAACATATACCACATCATTTGCACGTCTGCAAGTACACGTGAGTAACCGTAATTACACGTGACACCAATTACTCTATTACTTTGTATTAAATTATAATGGAAAATTCCACTAGAGAATTGAAGCCTAATTGCATCTTAATTTGCATAATTTTGCATATTAATTACATCTCAGATGAATAATAAATTTCAGCAGATTTTTAATTTATGCATAGACACAAAAACAAGTGGAGAAATAATTTAGAAAAAAAATACCAGCAACTATTACTTAGGGCATTCAACTAATTTTGCTTAGTTGAGCAAAACAAAACTTGGTTTGTTTAATATAGCATCTTTAGGCTGATTGCTGTTTATTGCACAATATGTCAGTCTTGAAACATAGGTGCAAGCATGGCTTTCTTAATAAAAAAAAGTGTTCAATTATAGCATTTTAAGTTTAGGGATCTTATATTTTGATAAAATTGTCTGGGGGGTAACATCATTTAGTTGGAAATATTTTTAATTCTTTTTGTTCATTAAGATTAATTTCTGTTGCAGTTATTTTAAATGCAGGGGATTACAAAAGATAGAATATAAGAATACACTGGTGAAGGAGGTCACTAATAAAATATGTCAGTTGTTTTCTTGTTTTGAGTATACAGTGGAGTCACCCATGTTTGTTTTAGTGATTCTGAATGAACAATTCAGAGAATTTCTGTGCATTTGTGTTTTATGGGGTACAATAATTTAGAAGAATGGGCTTTTAAAGTAGACTATTATTTTCTGATTGTTTTCTTTGTTTTTCATTGCCTGCCTGGTAAACAGTGATACTCGTTCTTGATTGCTAGAGATTTTAGTTTTAAATTCAGTCACCTTTGCTTTGGATTTATTAAACAGAAGGTATATTTCTCAAAGTTAATTAATGCACTTTGGTGCAATAGCTAAATGTACATTGTCTGCCATAAAAATAAAACATTGACTTAGTATTTCTCAAATGACAATACGCAAGTGAAAATTCATTTTGTCCACCTTTTACCTAAACCCAAATCTTACTGCTTTATATTTGTTGCTACTGTTAAAGGAGAAAACACCCTTAGGTCTGCCTCCAGTAAGTCTAAGACTATGATCATTTGCCAAATTATACAAAAGGAGAGGATGACAACGTCCTAATAAATCAGGAAACTGTCGAGATTAATAATCTCACCCGTCATCTGTTTCCCTAGAAAAGCCCTATTGGCATCAAACATTTTCCTGTTTGTTTTGCAGGTCTGCTGGTGCTTAAACTGGACCTGCGCCAGTCTGATGCCGCGCGACCCCCAAGAATCCATTCTATATGTCTTTTATCACATTAGTCTGGGTTTCACAATTGCACGGGTTCACGGGGCTTGTAAGCAAGAAATTTTTACAACATATGTTCCCCTTCTCCGGTGACTGATCATTGTTATTATTTGCGATGTCATAGGCAACATTTTGAGTTTAAATGTCTGGGTTAGTCTGTTTCCTCATATTTCATTATTTTCTATTTGTGTCAAAAAAAGTTTACCTTGTTTCAAACACTCTAAAATCAGTGGAAAAATCAAGACCGTCCGTCAGTGCTTTATTACATGGATTTCTGTTAGATGTTTGACTATGGTCTTTGGTTTTTGTTACCAGGTTTCAGTTTTAAGAATGCTTTTGATTCTGTGGATGCTTAAAATGTGAAACAGTTCAGCAATCCAAAGTAGAACCGTGTCGATGATTGCATCTGTCTGTACTTTTGTGTTCAACCGTTTTGATCAGGTTTTTACATTAAAGTGAGATTTGAGCGGGCCGAGCTCCTCTGAACGCCCCAATCTGGCCAACATTTGAACAATGGTTCCCTCTTGTGACGCTACTTCAGTACTGCAATTGAAGAAGGTTGGGGGAAGTAAAACTCAGAACGTGAAAACAGGTTTGTCTGCAGCCCGCTGTAATTAATGTAGTTGTGCGTTGTGTTTGGAGATCTTCCCAGAGCTTCCATACCTTTTCACTTATTTTCAGTAAGGTGTAAGTTTTGGAATATTGGGAGGAAAGAACAACTAAACAGCCTGATGCTTATTACTAGAAGTACTAGGGACAAATCTGCTGTTAGGGATTAATGTTCATATTTTAGGATGATTGCGGAGTTATTAATGCGTATAGGAAAAAGGTGATGTGGCTTCCACTGTAGGCTTCAAAATACTCCAGTGAACGGCGTTCACGTTATTCACTGTTTCCTAAGGCAGTGTCGCACGTGTAGAATAGAGTGTGAACTAAGCTTTTTCTTTCATGCATTTTGCCTTTAAAGATCATCCGAGGGCGGTAAAAACTCTTACACTAAACAAATTGCTCGAAGATGATCTTTCCAAGCACCTTTGATAGGTGTTTTCAAAGATTTATTTTAAATCCGATTCTCCAGGGGCCACCGTCTTCTACTCTTCATGTTCCCGTGACAAAGAGCTTGCTGCTGAGGCCCAAATGCAAGCAGCCCACCGACACATCCTCTCGGTGTTCAGCTGTGTGCAGAGCAGCAACCACCAGGAGAAGCCCCTTAAGTAGATTTTTTTTTCCCTTAAGATCATGTTTAATGTAAAAAGTAAAGTGTTGTTAGTAACAGAGACAGGAATCTGCTCTTGTGGTCATAGGACTGGAAGATTGCAGGCGTGCGGGCAAGATGGATGCGTGATTTTTAGTACACTTCACAATTCAGAGTAATAAAAATACCATTTTTCGATTCTATTGTATGGGCCCTTTTTAAAGAATGGAAGCATTTGTATTTGTCAAGCCATTTGCAAGCCGCAGTCCCCCTTATGCACCACAGAGCTTTTTTATTTGGAAGTTTAACATGGGAAATGAGGTCTAGGATGAAAATGGACACTATTTACAGTGTCTGAGAAAAGTAGTAGAAAAAGACTTGATTGCCAAGAAGCAAGAGCGCAGAGAGCATGTAATTACCAGCAACATATTACTTATTTTTTAAAATTTGAAATGAACCCTTTTCTTCCCCTTCTCCCCTCACACCCCAGGCTCAGGCACCAAGTCACAGCCTCTGCCTTCAGTGCCAAGATCAGGAGGACCCCACCGGCCACCTCTGCGTGTCTGACCGAGAAGCCTCCATTTTGTAGAGGACTGTACACGCTTCTGTTATGAACCAAAACACAAGTAGTTCATTTTTAACTATTCACCTGCAACATGAATCAGGTCACAAGCTGACACAATAAAGGAAAACTATGCATTCTGGAATTAGAACTGGTTTCAGCTTAATATTGAGCTAAAATTCAAAACTGCCAAGAATGACTTCTTTCACTTCAAACAGTGAGCTTAAAAGAATGCATCCCGTCATCATTCTTTACTGCTTCTTTTAGTTATCACTACCAGCTGGGAAGTACCCTTTTTATACCTCCTTTTGTTTAGTGCCATAACAATGCAAAGGTAAAAGAAATAGTGATCATGATAGATTTCCCCACGGTGCATCATTATTAGCATCTGTGGACATTTCATTTTAAATCACCATCTCATGGTTTCTATAGGATAGGTTATGCTTTGGTTTCTCTTCAGATCGTATAAATCTTTCACCTTTTTCAACAGGATATGTTCCCCTAAACTCTGAATTTTCCTTGCACTTGCTTGCTCTTTGCCTCCCTCTCTATCTCATTATCTCTTTGTGGGATTAGCAATCTAATTCATTTGCGTGGGAATAATCAAAAATAAAAAGTCATTTGATTCTTCGTTTTCTTTCTTTCTCTTGGGAGATCATAGAAGCCCTTGGAAGTAAGCATAATAAATAAGGAAACAGCAAAATTGTAACCCAGAATAACCCAAATTTCAGAATTAATGCCAAACAAAATATTTAGGATTTGAGATTGAAAGAGATTTGGAAGCTGTTTATTTTGTCAAATAAGGTTAAAAACAACCCAGAAAATTACCATTTGTCCTAGCCATCATTTAGTAAAAGAAAAATTAATTTATCAACAAAAGCCCACAAAGAACATAGATCTCCTTTTACATTGGCTACATGTAGCTTTAGGAAACCATCAGTATGTTTTTGTTGTCTTTCTTCTTTATGTTTTTTTCAATTAGATCAGCTAAACTGCAGTCTAGAGTAGTGCATTTCACACACCAGGACTACAGCTCACCAGGCGACATGTTGATTGTCCACCTGATGAAATTCCCCTGTTCCTTTGATTTTCCATATAAAAATGAACAACTGTCATGATGCCCTCAGCAAGCATTATTTAAATTTTCATCTATCTCATTTTTAATTTGATTGGTATTTAACATACCTCCAAGTCCAGATTGTAAATTCAGTGCAGTTAGGGAATTATTCAGGTTTTTACTCATTGGCCAAATAATCCCAAATCTAAATGAAAATGGTATGATTTTTACAAGTTGATTTGTCTTCCTATGAGAAAGTAATTTCTCATAGCCACATAGAAAATGAATTAGAAATGCTATAAACTGAAATTTCATCACCTTATATCATGCTAGCAGTGAAGACAGTACTGAGGAGGAAGGTGTAAGTCTCACGAATTATTCTTTGTAGGTTCAACTCCCAAATCACTGTGTGTTGCGTGTGAAGTTTTCAGAATTTTGCTCTCATTAGGTCCACAAGCTAACATTTAGTTGGAGGAGAAAAGTATGTTTTTAAACTCTGTTATTGATAACTACTCTGGTCCAACCACCCCTCTAGACTCTCCATGGGGTGTTGGCTCCTTGTGACCTGGGGCTGTCTCCGGCTTACGGGTCTTTAGAACCAGCAAGGCAAGGCAGTAGAAATTTGTCTCTCAACTTTGCAGACTCACAAGAGAGGAAATTGAGACCCAGAAATTTAAAAATGATCCTCTTTTGACTTCTCAGTCAGTGCTTTCCTTATTAAAACTATTAAATTGACAGAAGGGAAAATCATGTGGCATTTCATGCTTTTAAAAGAGAGGATCTGGAAAGGTTATTTAATCATTTTTATATTACGTTAAGAAAGGAAGAAAGAAAGAAGAGCAAGGCACCAAAAGCAGGAGGGTAACTCTCCAGAAAACCTGTTTTTTATCGGCCAGGCATGGTTTGAAGAACGGAGCCCAGGTCCCGGAGGAAAATCCTGCGCTGATCCATTCTTGACAGAAACTGTCATTTTGGGGTGGGGGGTTGGGGGGCTGCTTGCTAGCCTTTTTTCCTCCCATCTTCTAGATAAAAATGAGTGTTTAAAAACTGTGTTAAAATTTTCAAAAACACCTTAAAAAGATTCCATTACTTAAAGTGATTTGGATAATTGTGTTCAATGGTAGCCATTATTTAAAAATATAATTAGTTGCTGAACTCAGAGAAGGAGGGAAATTTCTGCAGGTGTTTCTCATTATTTGCTATGCATACAAAATATGTGCATAAATTACCATTATTATTCCAATGTATACTAAGAGACAATAAAGCATTAGCAAGCAAAGAAGAACGCCGTTGACCCGCAGACTGGAGAGAGGCCTGGACGCCCAGTAATGGTGTGCTGGCCCTCGGTGCTCTTGTGCACATGTGCAGTAGCATTCAGCTAGGAACAATTGTGCACCTGTAACAATGTTACATATGGAATGCTACTCCATCAGAGCGGTATTGAAAATAGGAGAGGGGAGAGAGAGGAGCAGCAAAGTGCGACAATGGACAGGGAAGGCTAGAATTGTTTAAGGTTGACACACACTGTAGGTGGGGAGCTGACATATTTCTTTTAGCTAAAATCTCCCGTAAAATACATAGCTGATTCTTTTAAAGCATGTGATGCATTTCGCATTTTTCTTTTACTGTCTTTCTGGGTGTGATGGCAACATTAGTATCAGCATGACCCAACAGTGTAACCTGTTCCGGTGGAAATGTTCTATATCTGCGTGGCCTTTGACAGCTTAAAGCATGGTTTGTGTAACTAAAGAACTGGGTTTTTTACCATTTAATTTTGATTAAATTAAATGTAAACAATCACATGTGGTAAGTGGCTATTGGATGAACTAGAGAATTGCCAGTGGCAATAAAAATTGTAGCTGATATATTTCAAGTATTTACTACATACCAAGCACTAATTACAAAACCAACACTGAGGTATGTCTGAGTAGAAACTGAACTGCATAGATATTAAATTATCTGTCTTGAGGTTACCAGACCAACATATGAAGAAGTTAGGATATAATGTAGATGATCTGACACTGTTTCTCTTCCTACCAATATGTCAAGAAACATGTTGTAACATGCACTATGCTTATCCACAAAAAAATCCCCAGAGGTCTACAGTATGGGAGAAAATTATAAACAAATAATACAAGAATGCTATATTGGAAGTAAAGGTTATGCAGTGATCAATCTAACTCCTACCAGTAATTCTTAAGATGGAGGCCCAGAAAAGCTTAGCTCAAACATGTTTGTGGTCAGCAAGCCTAGAACTAAGGTTACCAAGATATGCACATGTGCATCAAGTACACCAAATGGCATGTTACAGAGCGAACAATTCACAGAAAGGTATCCGCATTCACTAGGGAACTCT
Source organism: Dolichotis patagonum (assembly GCA_004027295.1). Classification (NCBI taxonomy): domain Eukaryota; kingdom Metazoa; phylum Chordata; class Mammalia; order Rodentia; family Caviidae; genus Dolichotis; species Dolichotis patagonum. Next base: position 83,422 of record PVJX010003107.1, read on the forward strand.
GATATATCAGACAAGAGTAAGGAATGAAAGATAAGTTGGGGCCTGATCACCAAAAAACAATGAAAAATACTAATTGTGGAATTTGGAATTGTGGAAATTGAAGGCATTAACAGTTTGATTTGCTCTTCATGCATCATCCTTGGATGGTATCATAAATGCTTTGGCAGTACAGTATCTCCAGTCTTGCATAGATTACAAGGTAACAAACCTGCTTTGCTTAAGGCTTCACCAAAAAGCAAACAAACAACAACAACAACAGCAGCAACAACAAACAGGGTGGTGGTGATGCTAAGGCATTGACTAAGGCAATAAAAAGGTATAGAATTGATTCCACTTATGCTTGTTACTCTCTTATTGTAGTGGATGTTAGCAAAAAACCTGCTTATAATCACAGCCTTAGGTACATTCTTAGAATTCATATACTCTTCTGCGAACTCTGCACATTTACCTTATTTTTTTTATTTTTATTTTTACCAGAGTTGGAGGAGTCCAAAGGTTGGAAGAAAACTTGTTTTTCCTGAACTCTGTGCTTGTGACTTCACATATCTCAGGGAAGTAAAGTCACTTTAATTGAATTTCAGAAAGGTTAAGTAACTTGGTCCAAGATGAACAGCTAGTTACAAAGTCAAAATTTACACATTGGTCCACTGAGTTCTGAAAATTGTACTGTCTGCACTGTCCTGAGCTGCTTCTCACCACTACCTGGTAATGTTCATGATTTAACCTTGAAACTGTGAACGCAGTCTAACCTGGGTTACGATGTTCAACGCAGCTGACGCTTCCCGGACACAAATCAGTTCATCAGATTTTCATAACAATGTATTTCAAAATACTTGCTGATTCTGTTTCTTCTCAACTAAATAAAACCCATACTCTCTGCCATCACCCACAAAATTTGCTAATGCCCAATCCTTCATAATAATTTTACTGTTTGCCTGGCTCAACTTATTAGGAATGGAACTGCTTATCTCTCAATGAGCTCCCACCACCATTCTTTTACAGGTGCCTCCCCCACCATCTGAAGCTTTCTTGTTTAGGGGCCTGAATCCTCTGCTCCAGGGGTGTTTCAAGGGCCTTCTCTCCCTGTTTCTTCTTGTATCTTCAGTGACTGACAAAGGACCTGAACATTCTAGGTGCTTAGACACTTGCTGAATTGGATAAACTAAACCACTCAACAAGTTCACATGAGCTCTACTCAGTAATAGTTAATTCTATACATTCCTCTCACATTGACAGTACTATTGGCTGATTGGTCATAACAGTGTTGTCTTCATGACTGTATTCACCTACTGTTTATAACTGTTTGTTTTGACTCTGTTTCTCCATAGGACTGTGAGCCCTTTAATGTAAGTATTTTATATATATATATATATCCTTGTCATGCATAAGCCAAAAGCAGACTCCAGAGCCAGACTGCCTAAGGTAAGTCACAGTCCTTACTGTAAGGCCCACAATCCTTGGGCCTTAATTTATAAAAATTCACTGAGTGGTAACACAAAGATCATTCTCATTGAAAGAAATATTTAATGTCACTCACTATTTCTCTAGAAATGCGAGGCTCAGGGGCCCAGGAAAAAGCTGAAGATTTGCTCAGTAGACAGACAAAGCAGAAGACAGAGGAAAGGTTGGATCAGAGCTCTCACTGGTGCTTCTGCAGCAAAGGCAAGGCAGGCATAATAAGGACTTTAACATCAGCTGGTCTGAATGACCACAGTGGGCCTGGGGGTGCAGGGGTGGTCTCAAGTTCACTGGTAACTGATTCTGGAATAATTTTGGATTAAGAAAAATATTGCCTGATATGAGAGTTAGATAAATGGGGTAACTGGGGTCAGCGGTGGTAGATCAGTTTGTTTGCATATGAAAGGTAAACTCTGAAGCTAGTCTTTTGTCATGTGTAATTGGCTGACCCCAAAAAGGGCAGTTTTTCTCTGTACAGCAAGATTTTTAAAATGTCAAAACATAAGATACAAAAAATTGAAACTGATTAATACAATGACCTTGAACAAATTGTTCAGCATGGGCCTCATTTTACTCATCTGTAAGGGGGAGGTAGTGATAATCTCAACATCAGAGGCCTAGAGAGGATTAAACAAATTAATGCAGCAAGTGAACAGAACAGTGTGTGACACATCGGAAAAATTAACGACAATCACCACACCCCCCTCATGCATAGTGTCTCACACAGAGGAAGTGCTTGAAAAGTACTTCATGAATGACTGTAGGGGTGAGTGCAAGAGATCTTAATATTAAATCCTTACTGTTAAGGAATTCATATTTTCAATTTCTTAGAGGCAGAAAATGAATGCAAGGGCAAAACTGGCCCACGAGTAAGTACAAACCAAGCCTGGAAAAGGGATGAAACTCCCAGCAACCGCGGTCTTTGTGCCTGTTTGCCTACCGTGCTTCTTTTAGTTCATCTATCTCTGTCTCAACATTTAAGGCAGACATTTGTCTTTCAGGTTTCTTTTGGCATCACTGCAGTCATCAAATGAAACATAATTTCCCCCATCCATAACCCAGTGAAGTTTAGTTGGAGTTGGTACCACTTCTGATTTAAAAAAGAAAATTTACATCTTCAGACATCAGCAGCGTGAAGCAAACTAAATACATAAGTGTGCATTAGGCCTCAAAATAGACTTTTCCTTTATTATCTGTCTGTAGCGTTTATCTAATGGAAAAGTAAGCAGCAGAATCTATCTCCTTCTACTGGCATCACAGCTCTCCTTGGAAGTTCAGGGAATTGAGCTCAAATGAGTTTGTGCTTAGTAAGTCTAGAACTAAGGTCACTGATACATGCACATGTACGTCTAACACCCCAAACAGCATGCTACAGAGTTAACAACTGATAGAACGGTACATCTACATTCTTCAGGGAAATCTAATATAGCAGACAGGAAGGAAAGAATGAAAACTAAGTTGGGGCAGGATGTAGTTCAACTTTCTTCTTCCAAGGAACTGCCATCCCAGAGATGGAGAGGCTTACAATTGGACAATAGAATGATATTTACTTTATTCCCTGGATTTCCAAAGGGGTAAACAACTTTCAGAGTCCTACCTACCATCTCTTTTCAACAGCCTTTGGAAAAGGACTCGTTTCTATGTATTTAGGACAATCCGAATTATCGGGTCCTGACCTAGATCCTTGATCTCCCAAACGAGTGTACAGCAGAGGTTTAAATAAATGAGACAAGTGGAATGATCTTAGGGCTCCAGGAAGGTCAAAATCCTTTAGCTGAGCTCAAAACCCCAAGGGCCAAGACAAAGACTTTTCTGGAATGCCCATTTTTAATAGTTCCAACAGCAAGGGGCGGGAAAACTGAGGAAAATGCAAGCAATGAGCAGGAATTTGGGAGTCACTTCAAGGACTTCTCCAAGTAATGAATCAAGTCAATTCAGTAGAGCTGTCATATTGTGAAGACACAGTAGGAGTGAGACTGTAGGAATAATCCTGCAGCTGCAGTCTCTATCTACTTCATTGATTTTTGAGCCAAGTGTCCACAGCTGTGGCCTTATCTTACCCTTTGAGGCATCTCTGGCCTCACAGGCCACTACAGGCCTCAGACAGGACCAGTGATTCATAGAGGTTCACTTACTATGAATCAGCTCCCAGTACCAGGCAAGGGGCCGAGGCCTAGGACAGACTTACAGATAAACATAGAAAGCCAATGAGTTAATTTTAAATTCTGCTCAGAGCTGCTGGGTAGTGGTCTCCAACACAGAATTATGTGTTATTTTTCTTAAATCATTGTGACCAAATGAATGCAAGTATTTTATCACAAATAATACAAGAAACTTAACTTCAGTGGGCAATGAGACCTAGAAATGTCCGGTTGCTATACTCCTGATGCCAAGAACATGAGAAAGACAATCCAAGGACAACATGGATGCATAACTAATCCTTGTATTCAAGATGTGAAAGGCTGTTTTGTAAATGACATTGGATAGAGAACTTAAGAGGTCCAGACCTGCCACTTTATAGATATGTGACTTTGTGGAAGTGATTGAGCTAGAGAAGGAGGTCAGTAATGTACTGCTTGCCCTGCATGGATAAGGACCCAGTGTCACTAAAATAAAATAAAATAAAATAAAATAAAATAAAATAAAATAAAATCCTCTGTTCTCTTATCTGTAAAGTGACATTAAACCAGATGCTCATGACCTAACATCTGATGGTTTTATGAGAGAATTTATAATCAGACATCATGGAACTAATTACCTTCAGGTCACTTTAGTACATCTGAGTATTAATGCTATTTCTCATGTACTCAGTACAAAATTAAAAAGACCACACAGTTACCTCATAAATGTACGCTTTACACATTTATAATCTTTTTGAAACTTTTAAAATTATTTCATATAACAAGAGGTCTAATTTAAAAATGAGTTAAGTTATAGACCTTTATATAGCATTCATTTCTACACACTTGAAATAGGAAATGTTAGCTATTTAATCAGTCAGATTCATAATTTAGTTTGTAAACTCAGAGACCATATCTAGGTTTTACATAATATTGATTACATGATCAGGGTTCATTAAAGGGGATAATAATTTAAAAATCATGTCTAACTGCTAGCATTTTCTAACTAATTTCCTTTCCACATTGAATGCTTCGTGTCTTAATATATTACCCTTTCTCCCAACTATATATTTATTTATTTGCTCTAGAAAACCAGTGAGAATTAATCCAGAATGATGACAAAATTAATGGAAATGTAAATGAAATGTAATCTTATTGGAATTTCATTTTTGATGACATAATAATAGGCTTATATAGCACCTTTCATCTATGGACCTCTAAGCACTTTACAAACATTAGTTAATTCGCACAACAATCCTGTGAGGTTGGCAATTATAATCAGCCCCATTATGTAAATCAGGGAAGTGCAGTACAGGGAGGTTAAGTTCCTTCAGCAACAGGAAAACCAGTGACAGAGTCAGCATCAGACCATAAGCTTTCTGTGCTTAGCACTACACACCCAAAGAGCCTAGGAAAGCCTACTTTGTTGATTGGTTGCTGTGAAAGAGCTTTTCCCTAAAGAAACAAGGTCCCAAAGAACTAGCTTCTTTTGCCATATTTTCAGTGATCCATACGGCTTGTGAGGAACAGGAGGTGCACTCAAGACAGAGGGAAAGAGAGGCCTTGAAATGGGAAGAGAACCAGGACTCTCCTGAATTTCTTTACCAGTGCAGGGTTCCAGCGAGGAACCTCTTTTCATCAGAAACATTTAAAGGAAAAAAATTATCCAAATGCAGCACTGTTTATAATGACAGAAACTCTTTATGTGGTATTTACTGGTTGATGTTTTAATAGCAGGTGTTTTCTGTAAGTTACCTCTAATCTTTATAATGATTTACAAAGAGTATTAGTCCTTTCTGAGTAACAAAGCACCTTAAAACAGTAACTTAAAAATACATTGCTTCTTGCTTGCATATCTGTGAGTCACATTTGGTTTGTCACCATAGGTAGCACTTGGCTTAAATGGAAGGAATCCCGATCTGTTCCATCACTCCCTCTTTTTCCTTAGACAGCAGAGTTGCTGGAACATATTTTGCTTATGACCGGCATCACATCTGCAAACATCATGTTGATTACGCAAGTGACACAGTCAAGCCCAAAGACAAAACACCATGACAAACACTCTGCCCAACATGAGATCAGACAATTTGCCTGGCTGAATCCAACATCTATTAGATAGAAAAGTTTATTCTGCTCATACAGTGAAAGAATACTATTTTAAACATAACCCTACCTACCATGTTAGGCACCCTTGTTCCCATGGTATAGATGAGAAATCAGGAAGGAACCAGAAATACTTCAGGAATTTGAGTTTCTGCATTTCTCCCACCTTCTGTTCATGCTGCTATTTCTCTTCATTAAGCACCAAGTGTATTATGGGCTATTTTATCATCCTTCAGATCATCCACTCAAAAGTGATGCATACCCACTCCTCCTCTTCACTGGAATCTGATGATTTAAATTCCAGGGATATGGACCTCTCTATCCCGGCTATGGCTTAGCAGGGCTAAATAGTCCTATTTGGTTTTGTGCTTATAGTTCCTCATGGGACCAAGGAGCCTTGAATCCTCCTCAAACCTTCATCACTAGTGCATTTAAGCCATTAAACCATCTTCTTGCATTTCGAAGAATGATGCAGACAATTCACAGAAAGCAGCCTTTAGCTTTTGGATGTATGAATTAATCATTCCAGCTAACTAGATGCAGAGTTCACCTAAGGTCTCTGACCTCCTCAAGATAAATATGAAACATATCAGGCTTACTCAGTAGAAGCAATGAAAATTACCAGCAGTCCTCGAGTCAAGGATCTGAGGGGTGATAAGAAGCTCAAATAAATCAGACTGTAAGGGCAGGCAAGAGTTTTACTATGGGTGTGAATGCTGAACATTGTCCACACACAGTTGTCTTCTGCCAAAATCAGCAAGGATGCAGGAAGTGCAGGATGGGCTGCTTATAACCTTGTATTTTTGCTGGCTGCTGTATCTTACAATTCTATTTACTCTGAAAAATTATAAACATGAGAAAAGAGAAACATTTGTAACTTTATTATATATATATATATATATATATATATATATATATATATATTTTGGTTTAAGTGGAGGCAATACTATTTTATATCTGCGACACTATGAAATGGACAAAAGCTGCAACATTCCAATGTTTGCTTTTCAAATTCCATTTTGCAGAGTACAAGGATTTCCTGGCAGGGCTACAGGAGCAGCTGCCGGAGAAAAAAGAGAGGCAGAGGTACAGTGCCCTTGGCCTCCCCTTATTCTACTGGAGCAGCTGCATTTTTATCTCCTTTATCAATTGAACTCCATGTACAATTACACTAAAATAAAAGCATTCTGCTGCTTTAAAACGTGGCTGCAAACCATTGGTTTGATCATGTCCTCTACTGTAATATCCATTTTTCTAGACTGATAAAATTGTGTTTATCTTGAACATGGTCTTCGCATTTATTTATTTAATTTTGCATGCTTTGTGTATTAGCAAAGAATAAGATTCTCTTTGCCATGGTTTTATTCTTTTTCCAAAACATGCACCATTTTGTTTTGATTGCTTTAATCTTTTTGTTCTCTTCTCCTTATGTTCAGCATCAAAATTGCTGTTTTACTCCTAGCCTAGGGACACACATGTTTGATATGGTTTCAAATAAATAATCTAACTGAATATTGGAGAAGAGAATAATGTGATCTCTCAGGTCTAGGGATATTTGTGTTACATTTAATTTATGCAAAGCCTTCTGTAACACACCCCCTATAGGATTTCCAAAGCCTGATCACTACCTATCAAGGGCATGGAATTGCATGGCACACAAGGTTAAGGATCAGTGTAACCCAAAGGGCTCTTTCCAGTCACCTTCACTTTCCATTTCATTTCTTCTGTATGTCAGGTGTAATGAACAGAGAGACAACAAACACACACAGATTGTTTCCTGAGAACCAGAACTGCTTTTCCTCAGGTAGCATAGCTCTGAGTATCATGTTACAACTTCTGGAGTTATAACTTCTTCTGGAGTTCCCCAGGGTGTTAAGTTCCGCTGCCTATGGTGATAGCTGACTTAATGATGCATAGTTTTTGTGTTCTTTTCCACTCCCTGACTACTTCCTAAATATCCTGCAGATATCTTCTAGGATCACCTCCCAAGCAAAAAACTTGCACTCAGATCCTTGTTTCATGATATGCTTCATGGACAGCTCAAACTGTAACACTAATCTAAACCTCAAGTCCATCACTGATAAAAGGAGAGAAATATTAACTTCTCATGTACTTGTAAAGATTAAGTGAAACACTCTATCTGTAAATAACTCTTACCATCGCTTCTGCCACCAAGTAGTCATTGAATTATAGTTATCCACAGTATACTCCCTCTCATCTTGTCTCAATGCCAGTATTACTTGATTCCCTACCACATTATCTTTTACTCACTACAATTACGACAGTTGTTTTTCTTGCTCTTCCTTAAACTTGCAAGCCTATCTTTTCTACAGGCTCTATAACCTTAGGAGCCTCTTCCTGATATCTACAAGGACTTTTCCATCACTTCTTTTAAACATCTGTCAAATACAATTTGATCAGTAAGGATTTCCCTGTCCATTATATATAAGGTAGCACTTTCCATAAGATCCATATCTTCTTTACCTCCTGTTCTTTTTCTTCACTGTGATGTTCACTAAATAGAAACTCCATCATGGAAGGAATCCTGTCTATTTTGCTTCCTGTTATATCCAGCACCTATAATAGAGTTGAGCACACAGAAAGTATGAAAATAGTACTTATTAAATGATTTAATGAATCTCTATAAAAATTTAAGCTTAAAATTTCTTTTCAGGTATTCTTCTGTTGAGATATATTGATTAGGGCCAGCAAATATTATCAGATTTCACCAGTGGTGACCTAGAGCTGACTTACAATTGCTCACAACAGACAACTATTAAATATTCAGCAATTTTTCCAATCAGATGTTAAAATGTTGTAGTTAAAATTGGCCATGACTGAATATTTACATCATGAAAGTTGACAGATACTATAAATCAAGACTTTCTTCTGTGGAATCTGTTTTCCAGCATTCCACTGGTGAGGGTTTAGATTGTGGAACAAATGAAACTGCTTTCAGATGAGCTAGAACATTAACTTTGGAATGAAGATAAAAGGTCACATTATTGAACACTGTTGACATCTTTTTTGTTAAAGTTGACTTTACAGGTGGTCATGCAGAATTATCCCCAGAGGATTTAGCAAGGTTTTTTGTTCTGTATTGCATCATGCAGACATTTGTAATATTGCTCATATGTCAAGAAGTTATTCACTATTAATCAAGTCAAGAAGTTTTTCACTATTAATATTAATAGTGAAAAATTTCAATGTTAATAGTAAAAAGTTAGATGTAGGAGGATAAGACATTGTTCATCTTTATAATTCTAGAAACTAAGATTTGTCCATGTAACAGGCTTGGTGAATGTTTGCATGACACAATGATAAGCATCAGAGTCATGAAGAATGATGCAAAAAAAAGGGACTTAAGTAACTAGCACAAAGATGCTTTCTTTAACAGTGCCTTAAAAATAATGTTGAGTTTAATCTCATTTTAAATTTGTAACTATCTGTACAAGGGTGATGAAAGTAATTTAATGAGCTCAGTACAGTTCTCTTAGCACAAACAAGCTACTAAGGTAGTAGTTTTCAAGAAATGAATCCTAGTCAACTTTCAAGCATAAGTTGACTTCTTGAACCACAGAGGTATATGATGAAGAATGAATGAAATTTCAATTTTGACACTGTATGCCATTTGTAAAAGAAGCATTATTAGAAGACTAAATAATGCTTTTCTTTTTAGATGAATGTCTTTGGCAAGGCCAGAGAGATTATCATGTAATGACAAATAAACCCAGAAATTATAGTGATAAAAATAAATAAATGTTAATTTTCCTAAAGACCTTAGTTTTATGACAGAAATGTGGATCTTTTAGGTATGTCTCCCTGAACACATTTCTGCCCATGTTATGGGGGTCAGAAGTCACTCCAGAGCCACTCAATTCTAATTACAAGAGAAACTGGGAACAGTAATCTTCCTGTGTGTCATGGAGGAAATAGAGTCTGAGGAACATCTGGTCAGTACAACTACACTGTGACCAAAAATGATCAAAGATTCTACGCATAAATTCAGTTCACGGGAAAGCTCACTACCCCTGATTACTAAAAACAGCCCACTTTCACTATACGTAGAAGTCTATTTGCTACCTAACCAATAACCATTTATTTCTTTGCCACTCCTGGTTAGAAAAGCCTGCTTCTCTTTCCTAGAAACCGGTTTTCCCAGCCTACTTTCACTAGCTTTATGAACCTGGAAATAGGTTTGATGGGAGCTGCTAGGAAAAACTTGTCTCCTTAAAGGGAACAGAGATAAACTCCCCCACTTTCCTCACATGGTCTGTGACTCCTGGAATTAGCTTTGCCGTGTTGTGACAACGAGGGAAGATTAACAAAGGTACAGATGATGGTAAGGCCACAAGATGGACATGACATGATGTGATATTAACAAGAAGTCATTGAATTAACTCTAGAACCCACCAACTTTGGCCTTATCTTATTGGAGATAACTTTTTCCATAAAAGACTTAGAGCGTATTAGTTATTGACCTATTCAAGGATATTTATGCTTTCACTCAATAGGCAATTATTGAATGCCTAATTGATACAAGATACTGCGTGGGCTACAGTAAAAGAATTTCTATGCACCTCTATACTTCTTTCATTATTTTACTCAGTCTACATCTAGACATCTATTTCCAAAACTACACATGCTCTCTCATTGTGAAATCTGCCTTTTAATTTCTGGAACTAGAAGTTCAAGTTTTAAAACTGTGTCATTCATTATATTGTTCAAGTTAGACTTTCTGGGTTGATCACTCTTATTTCAGAAAAACATGGAGACAAAAGGTGACCCTTAACCTGGTCTCTAGGTAAAGCAATAAAAGAAGTGGAGGCAATGGAATTAAATTGCCTCTCATTATAAAATAGCGGCAGGTGCGAAGATTTTTCCTATGGTAGATCAATGAAAAGAGCTTTGAGTAGGAAAGTTTTCTGTGGTGAAAGTATTAATCCTAGAAATATATTAGCAAACCAGCAACATGAGGGGCAACAACCAAGCATCATAGTTACACTGATGTCTGATTTCCGTGTTTTTTCTCTTTTTATTTTTATTTAAGCTTTGTTACCCCAAATGTTTCAGAACATCATTGCACTATCCAAATTGTGTACTGGTGTCTTAGAGAATAAGATGAACACATTATTCAAGTTTGCTCAAGATGTCTTCAGTCCCCGCCCATATGTTCCACATTCCAGGGAACCCAGATGAAGGACTGTTCTACTTAGAGAAAGAAGGCAAGAGGGGTAGAGCCCTGGATGACAGTGTTAATCAAAGGGTGAAAACAGATTCAAACAGAGCCATGAGCGGTATTCTGACCGGGAAGTGACAGATACTAGGGAAATGAAAGTACTTTCCTTATAATCCTGAAAGATACAGGGTAGGTCATTACACTTGCCCTGGAACATGGAAAGTCAAATTGCTCTTTTGATTGGTAAAGAAAAGAGTAATTTCAGATAATTGGGAAACAGAGATCCTGAATTGGCTGACCTAAATGAATCTCTGTGAATGTGGTAAGTTCTGCTAAGAAACGCAGGGCTCACTGAGAACATGTAATGGGCAATTTATCTATATCTATCTAGAAAGACCCCCAGAGTACATGACTCCTGGCCACACTGAATGTGAGGCCTTCTGGGCAAATTAATCTTTTGGTATCATTGACATAAAATAGTGGCTTCTAATGAGTACAATTAATACCGACTTTTAGAGACTGAAAAAAGAACTTAGAGACTAATGTGAGAATTATTATAACACTGATTTTAGCTACTTCAATCTTTTATAGACCTATCCTCTTCCTATAAGGCTACCCCATCCTGCAAATGAGTCATACTTGAATCTCTCTTAGGAGACACTCCCTAAGGGTAAAATTGTTCTATAAATCAGTAATACTTAAGGTGTTACCTAGGTAGAAGGCGGATTCTCCCAGATATGGTCTGTCAACACGAAGAAGTGATGATAATGCAGGATCACTTCAGACACAGTGTAATTATTGGATTTTTTAATGTGAACTATAAGAAACAAAAGGTCCCTTCTATGTTAGTTTCCAAAATGAACAACAAAAATAGTATGTATAGCCACATGAAACGTGTTCCTCAGAACTCCTTGATTTTCCTTATCTAGACAGTTTTTTGGCCATGTAGGGAAATATACTACACAGCTTTTTCAGTGATACAGAATAAAACTTTCTCCAACTTGTCAATAAAGTCCAGTGCTACTGGCTTTGGATTTCCAGTAATGGGTTGGGATCATGTACTCATTCTTTCTGCTTATAAGTCATGCCTCTGTTGTTTCCTAGGGTAAAAGACCATGATACATGGATTCAGTGACCCAAAGACATTTTTGAAATTCATTTTAAGAGTGGGGCAGTTGAAAAACAGGTTGCAATCAAGACTATACAAAGTGCTTGCTCTTCAGTAAAAATTTACATTCATTCCAAGCTGAATAAATCTAACCTAGATTTTAATTATTGTATTTTTAAAAAACATAATAAATTACTAACAAATTAAAGAAACATTAAAGAGATTGACGGGAGACATGATCTGGGACCTAATGAGCTCATATAGTAACAGTATTGGCAGATCCATCACCAATATGCTGTGTACTCACTTTCTGTCTTGTTGACTTGATGGTTCATGGGATCATCACAGAGTTGTCACATCAGCTAATGTCAGTGAGATGCTTTCTGGTTATCAGGTCCCAGTTCTGGAAGGTCAAGAGAAGCTTGAATACAAGTGACAACAAACAAACCACAAAGCTAACTACTTGGACTTCGTTTCACTTGGAGCTTTAAAAGTGAAAGGCACGCTTGACGGTGGTAGATGGCACTGTACTATGGTGTGTGCCTGCATATCCCCTCAGAACCCCATGAGCTCATGGGTTGGGCTTTGGGAAAAGGCTAGGACCATGTGGTTGCTAGAGTTGGTTTGCTGTTGGGAGAGGGGTGCTGGTGGCAACAGGTGGCCTGCTGGGAGAGATCCAGAAGGTTACATCTCTTTCCACAGCCCCTCCCTTCTCTCCTTGCTTCCTGACTACTGCGATTTCAACAGCTTTTCCTCTACCATGCCTTGCTGCCTTGGAACCAGCCCAGCTGACCATGGACTGTTACCGGGAACCAAAATAAACCTCTCCTCCAACCAACTGTGCATGTCAGGTACTGTGTCACGAGAAGGCGTCAAAGACACATGGTGCAGCCCAGCACTGTTGGATAAGAAAGTAGATGTGGAGTTCAGCATCAAACACATTTCTTACAGGCATTTCACCTCATCATCCAAGTCTCCAAAGCTAAATGGAATGTGCAAAGTATAAGCCACAGCTTCCCAGAGAAGAGAATTCTATTCTGCCAAAAGTCAGTTAATCTCATAATGTGTTTTGTGTGCTAAGTGGTGTTTCACTGTGTAAGTTGTCTGAGCAGCACACTCTGGATTGCCACCAGCCTCCAGAGCTGTAAGAATAGAAAATGATCACTTATGTATCTTGGTGGTTTATCAGGGAACATGGAAGAATTAATGTATTTATTCTTCCTTCTGAGATTAAATATAATTGCTTTAAAAAGATAATCATGCTATTGTTTGAATTGTATGCATTTCTTATGAATCACTAATACATTTTCCTGTAGTCTGACAAAGTGTATGGTCTCTTATCCTCATTTCCCTGTGGATAAATACTTTGTTAATTAATAAAGTATTATATGAGCACTTAGTGTCTGCATTTAACGGTGCAAGGATTTCATTCAGATTATGTTAATAGATTGTTCACATTATTTCTTGCATTAATTACAACTTCTTTCTGTGGTTTCATCATAAGAGCATTGTCTCTGTGAATACAGGGGGCTTTTTGGATTATATTCTTGTTTGACTGCTGAATTAATGCTAAGAAAATATTATTATATTGAGAACTATTCTCTAGGACTTGGATCAAAAGACAAAAACAGATTCAATTATTTCAAAATCTTTGAGGCGTCACAATTAGTCTGCCCTACTTGAATCAAAATTGAGCAAGTTGGGGATTTTTCTAGAAGTCACAATATCTTAGGAACAAATTTATGAAATTGGTATTCCATGTCATAATACTGTAAGCATAATTATGAGGAAAAATTAAAAGGTTTCCTCCTAGTAATCGGCAAATGAGGAATTCAAATGAAGCCAATATGTGGTGTGGGTATAAATCTTAGGCCACAGGTGTGCAGGAAATTTCACTGCCTATTTTCTCGAATCAACTTAATTTTGACTCCTCCTGCTGTGCTGGTGGGAAATTCAATCATCATTATCATGTGGACTACCCCCCATCAGCCTCTGTTAAGCAAAAGTTTTGAGGTCTTAGGTAACATCTAGAAATGAAGATGCACCTAGGTCATCTGCCATCAGTCTGTCACAGTTACCACTGAGGCGTGTGTCTAGTCTTCAAGGTCTCTTCAGGTTTGGCTGCACTGCATCTGTACCTGAACAATCTGACATAGCTAGGAAGGCTGAGGGTCCATAGGTCCACTCCAGTCTGGGTTCCCTAGCTGTATCTGTAAGGAGGCACACTGCCACCAGTCTGCAAGTGGGAGGAACACTGATACCACGAAATTCTTGTCCCTACTTTCTCATTCTCCTCTTCCATCTCTTTCCTAGGGATTATTTCCCTTCTTCACTCCTTTTTCTCTGACATCCTCTAACTTCTATGGCTGTAGTTGCCATCAGAAGCAATCAGCATTTCTGATTTTAGGCTTTTCTTAGGCAAATAAGCTCCAGGAAACTAGGGCTTCCGAGGTGAGGGGGTGTGTAGGCCAAAGCATCTCAGAGGTTTGCAAGAGAATTATCTGTGTGATCCACATAAAGAGAGAAATAAACACAGGGCAAATACATCTATTATACTGGCAATTAATCTTGAAATAGAAATTATTTTTCAAGACCCAAAATTTTGTTTTTAAAAGTCAAATTTCACAAAATGCAGTTCTGAGGTCATTATTTCATGCAAAAAGAGAAACGAGTTATAAACACTAGTTTGAATTTGTGATTGACCAAGGTCTAAATTTTATGTTCTAGACGATGATGTGACAAAACAATAACATTTTATGGTTTGTCTAATTATGTTTGCTTATAAAATGATGAGACTTTCATTTTATTTTTCATTTAGTCTCATGAAGTATAACTCCTGAAAATATGAAGCATATTTTCTTTCCTCCTTTTATACACTGAACCAGTTTGTCACCCTTTCCTCTTGTCTTTTCTCTTCATTCCATCTTTTCAAGATATACCCGTTTAATATGCAGTTTATTTCACTCTTGACTACCTCCTGTCTTTGTGTCTAGACTTTTCCCATATTATTGGTTGCAAATTTAGCAAATAAAGATACAGCAATACCAACAGCATCAAATTCCAAAAGAACGAGAGTGAGATGGTTAATATAAGTGGACTCCAAATATTGTATGAATCATACTTACTATAGTTTGAATGCTAAATATCTTCAAAGTTCAGTCTTCAGGATGGTGCTATTGGAGCTGACAGAACTTGCAAGAGAGGACCTTATGAACATTTCTTATGTTACTGAGGCTGTCATTGGAACGCATTTTGATACTCTGGCCCCTTTCTACCTGCTTGCTTTGCTTCTATCCGTGAGATGAGTGGATTTTGCTTTACGTGAACTCCACATGATGTACTGCTGTGTCACAGGCCCAAAGCAACATGGTTGGCCATGGACCGGGACCTCCTAAACTGTGAGCCAAAGCAAACCTTTTCATTTTATAAGTTTTGTAAATATAATGTATTTGTTTTTATAACTTTTACAGTTATAGCTACAGTTAGTCTTCTACAGCAAATGGAGAAAAATACAACCTTGGTTTCTCTGAATTTCAAAGTGAGACATTCTGAATTATGAAAAAAATTCATAGTATAGTTGAAAGGACAGCAGAACATTGGGTTTCTCTTTTTTTATTTTAACTTGACAGCAGTAGATTAAGGAAAATGAGCACACTGAAAAATTCTCCCTGGAAATCATGCATTTGCAACCTAAAGATCCTTTTTTATAGAGGGGTATAGCTGGGAGGACAAGTCTATTGAAGTTGGCAGATGTGCATTGTCAACATTTTAATATGGTTGAAGCAAAGATAAAGTAGCTGTGATTGTTTCTGCAGGGTTAAACGTGTAGGCCATGAGTTACAAGTAAGACTGCCAAGACAAGAGAAGTAGAGGCTTTTACCTCAATGTAAAATGAGAAATGTGTAAGATATAGCCCTAGAATAACAAAGCTTCCAACCTATTCTCTAGTTGGGCATGTTTTGAGCATTGCAAAGATATTTCATAAGTGGTTTCTCTTAAGCAGTTGCTTATTAAATCAAATCTAAGTCTTACAAAGTAACAGTACAAGACAGGGGGAAAGGCAATAGATGATGCAGTAATGTAGTCTTGAAAGTAATTTTCAAGTCTTACTCAGCAATAAGATTTGGTTATATCTTTCATATAGAATGATTTCATACTTTTACTTTTCTTATCAGTCCGCCTTCTACAATAGCCATTTAAATTAAGAATTAAATATATTTTTAAAAATTTCTTATTGTAATTATCAGGGACAGAAGAATAATACAATCTTCTCCAGGAAATACAGAATGAGAATGTTTGGCATTCAATAATATGTATGCAGAAAAATACAGTCCTTATGCAAAAAATAAAGCAAACAAACAAAAAAACAGAAAGGCAGAAGATTTAGTCAGAACGGTGTTTAAATCCTGTCTCAATCACTTACTAGCTGTGAGTCTTTGGATGGAGCCACAACCTCTCTGAGCTTTTTAATTACTGCAGTAATAAGACATTGAATGCATGATAGTTTAGAATTTGAAATAATACGTGTAAGTTGCTTCACATACCATAGCTGTCATTTAATGAAATCTGTTAATCTACCCTGAGGGTCAAAGAGAATCGATACAACCTCTTGAATAACATTTTTCCAAATGTACTGAGAAAACATTAGTTCCTACAGATGGGTCTATTATCACATAACTTTGGAAAAATGCATTCTGTAAGTCTCCACTAGAGACTGGAAAAAATCATCAATTGTTAAAGACTGTGAGAAGTACAGCAACTAAGAACCCTGCTTAAATTTAGCACTGATGTTTCCAAGCTTAGCAATCCTGCAGCCTTTTTTTGCACATTGCTGTAGTCCATTTTCCACTACTATGACAGAATATGGAGATGGGGTAAATCATAAATAATAAGAATTCATTTGGCTCTCAGATCTAGAGGCTGGAAAGTCCAACAGCACAGAACCAGATTCTGTTAAGAGGCTTTGTGTTGATCATAACCTGGTACCCGGGCAAGTGAGCATATGTGAGGGAAAAAAATGTGACCAAATCCATCCTTAAATCTGGAGCCCATCACAATGGCATTAAAAGTGGTTAATCACCTCTTCAAACTCCTATGTTTTAATGTCACACTGGACATTTTCCAAACATACGAGTTTTGACACATTTAAGCCATAGCGTTCATCAGTGGGATGCCCAGTATTGGGCAAGAATTAGAAAAGAAAAATTCTTCACTGCTAATTCAGCTGAGGAAGTGTTTTTCCATTCCCACTTTTGTGGGATTTCAACATTGTTATCTTTCTGTTTCACAATTTTTTTTTTTATCGGTACTACAGATTGAACTCATGACCACTTGATTGCAAGGCAGGTATTTATGCCTCTGAGCTAAATCACCTCCAGTCTTAACTTATGAAAAGAAATTTGGAGGAAATACCATTTACTAAAAGTGTACATTTTCTTACAGAAGGTTTTTTCTTACATAAAAGTTTAATTTTTATCTGATTTGATTCATTTTTTAAAGAAACTATTACATCTACAACCAAGAAAGTGCACTGAAATGTTAGAATTTCTTGGGTAATACATTTGTTTTGTGAGTGAAACACACTAGCTTTCCAGATTTTGCAGACATATACCATGGATTGCTTAAGTGTACACTCTGTGGCTTTGTTATCACCTCACTCTTTCAGATCCTGTTGGTTCCTTCCATCTTTGCTCTCTCCATTGAAAACAAGACTTCATCAGTCCTCTATAAATAGAATTCAATGTTTCATTTGCTTTACCTGTAAACTTTGCATTTTCCCTATGTCATCTATATTCACGAGCAACTGTCTACAAAGAACTGTATAAAATATCAATGAATGAGACCATTTTTACCACTCTGGATTCAACATTCCACAATCCATTCATCATCTGCTACACTCCCCTTTTTCTCAGACCACAACAGAAAAGCCCTTATCTGATCAATCCAACTTCAATGATTAAAGCCAATAACCCAGGAGCAAAGCTTTTGTTATCAGAGGGTTAAATAGTTTGTGGATATTAAGAATAGCATCCATTGTTATAGAGCTAGTAAAGTACAAATGACTTGATATGTAAGACAAAATTTACCTATTAGCAAGCTGACAACATCTTAGCTACATCCTAATTTTGGTCTTGGGAAGAAAGAAACTATTGGTAATACACTATGATCCAGACGCGGCCAATTTGAGTATTTCATATCTGGCTATCCTGCAGAGAGCCCAGAGATCAACAGCTCTGATCCCATAGGCCTTGTAGAAAGTGCTGGCTGTGAGATGCAGCCGCCAAAGCACTTATCTCATAATCTCAATTCCTACTTCACTGCACCATCACATAGGCCTGCTGGGTTGGCAGGGGCTACCTCAGTGATGTCCAAATCCAGGGCTATGGCAGTGAAAGGACTCCGGTGTTTTGGCACCAGGGATAGAGAATGGTTTCTTAGCACCTGCCCACAGCATGCTTGCTTCCAGGTGCTATGATAAAAACCTTGGCTTTTAGATGACTCTCTAAAATTAATCTTCAGCCCTGTATAAGACTGTGAGCAAAGTAGAATATGGATGAACTCCCTGGATGATGAAACATAGATTCTATTATAGCAGAATGTAATACACCTACTAACAATCAATCTTTGGTTGTTTTTCATATTGCTATTTCCATGCATATGAAAGCTCATTGCAATAAAATGTAAGTGTAAGTTTCTCATCAAGTTTCAGCTTACAAGAGCAAGAGACTTTTGAATAAAAATCCCAGTAATAATGCTTAACACACTTAGCACTTTTCCAATGCAAGTACTAGGCAGGTATTCATGAACACTGACTACTTTAATTCTCACAACACTTCTATAAAGTAGATACTATTATTAGTTCCATTTTATTGGTAAGAAGTGAAGTGAGTCTGAGTCGGAGATGAAAGCACAGTGCTTGTTGGAAGCAATCACAGGTCCAATAGCCTTGCTAGGGTGGGAAGGCAGCCAGATGAAAATAAGAAGAAAGATAGGAAAATCACTCTCACCACAATTGGCCTCAATTTCCCTGTCTGCAAGATGAGCATAAGCTCATCTTTCCCCCTGAATACTTGAAAACATGTTTATAAATGGTATGTAAATACATGACAACCACCATGGAGAGCAGGAGAGCTACTATCAATAAGTATCCCAAAACCATGGGAATGGAATAACTATTATTTAAAATCAAAGTGTCTGGTCTTTATGCAATAGTGTGTCTCTTGCAAGGAGAATTATGAAATGATAGAACGAGTGCTTTCTCTGCATACATTCAGGGGCAAACTTTGAAGGAAAAGAAGGAGTCACCGTTTATTTAGAGTTTTCTAGTTCAGACCAAATATTAGGATGAGCCAAATGAAATTGTTTACATCCAACCACTTTTTAGGTCAGAAAAACTGACAATTTCTTATAGGGTAACCTAATACAGAGCCTTATACTGTGGGGGAGAGGGGTCCTGAGAAAAATTATGGTTACTTAGAAAATAATCTGTTAACGAATCTAGGCTAAGATGTTTAACCAAAACAACTAACTTATATCAGATCTCTAGCAACCTCAAACACCTGATGGCAAAGTGGGCATGCAAATTAGAATTATTTCTATGGAACTGAGTCAACCTAGGAAAGAAACCACAGCTAGCACAGGTGACAGGCCTGGAAACCAAGGATCTTTGTCCCCATGGTGAGTATTACAGAAAACCTGATGTGACTCTGCCGAAACTTTCCCAGCAGAAAATTTTAAATGCAAATTTTCCAGAAGACATCTTGCAAAACAAAATGAAGCACCAACAATACATCTTCTTCCTGGGATATTTTTTTTTGAAAGACAGTGAGGTAATGTAATGGAACTCTGTAATAAACTTCTACAACTGCCATTGTTGTCTGTGAGATATCCCTACAAAAACAGATTTGGAGCCATTCCAGTTCATGCTGTCAGTTTGGACTAAGACAAGCAATACAAATGGGCAGACAATTTTTTTGATAATGAAATCTAGAAATTCATTTGGAAGACCCTTAGCAATTTCATTGGTACTATTTGACGCTGCAGAGCCATCAGGAAGGAGCAGAATAGTTCTGCTTTAAAGTGCCTGGCAAAAAAGTGGCCGACTCTGCATCTCAGGAGCACAAGCCATAAACATCATGTTACTATAAACTGCAGTTTTGCATAGCAGAAATTTATAATTCATGAGCATACATTTCTTATTGTCACTCCAATGAATTTCCTGAAGACTTTGAATTCTACATGAAAAATGTATATGTATAATTTCTATGTATCCATGTGTGTGCTGCACTTATAGTAAGAGATACAGACACATAAAAGAAAAGGAAAATTATAAATCTCAGAAGAATTATCCTTCTTTCCATAGTCCTCTTTTGGTGTCCCTGGGGAAATCAAACATGTCACTGCATATATTTCAGAAAGATGGAAAAAATAAAACAAGAGCAGAAGCATATTGGTGTTATGTCTTCATGGAGGTTCCATTATATGGAAAAGGAAAAGGAAAAGGAAAAGGAAAAGGAAAAGGAAAAGGAAAAGGAAAAGAAAAGGTTTCTTAATCCTCCCAAAAATCCTTTAGAAATTGAAACTAGTTTGAAGGTTGAGTCTGGAACACTTGATCTGGAAAATGTAGTTTATGGAAGGGTGCATGTTTGCTCTCACCTGCACACACACATAAATATGCCCACACATGAAGGAAATTTGCAAAAGTAGAATATGGATAAGACAATTCTTCTGTCATCAAGATACAAGGTCTTACGTTGAGAGCTTTATTTTCAGGTCATAAAGTCATTCAACATCATAGTTACATTACTGTGGGGAAATTTTGTTCAAGTGGCTCTCTGGAAAACTTTTCTTTGCTATGATTAGCTCTTGTCAGCTATGTACTGTACCACTTGACTTGTTGAATGAATGCTACAATTTCTGCTCATTTCTGTTTCTGGGTTCTTCTTTTCTTTATAATGTTATTGTTGATTGTTAACCCACCTTATTTCACACAAATCATACACCAACATCTGTTTGATAATACCTTCCCCAGCCCACTACAAACACAATGTAGATGCAGCTCTCTAATTGTGTGAAGACACTAGAACAGTCACATATACCTTTCTAGGGTCCATTTTTCAGAAATTGATCTTCTAAAAGAAGTTTTGAAGCATGTATAAACCTCGCTGTGAGACCAGTTGAGGCTTACTTGTGTTCAGTTTATATGGAAGATGGTGATAGCTGTTGATCTAATATTAATTCTTCAATCCCTTCTTCCTCATTCATAGCAGTGATGTGCCTAAGTAAACATATAGTAGCTACAGATGCCCATGGGCCATAATGCTAACCAAAACCAAAATGGCTGAGGATTTCTGAAAGAGCTTAGATTTCCAAGTATGGGTATCACTACTTTATCTTGATTTTTCCACTTGCAATGGAAGTGATATGAAGATGTGACAGTCATATTCCAACCAGTAGGTGTCAACAAAAGGATATTTGAGCATAAAAGTAGGCACTTTCATTTTTGAGTTCTTTTTAATTGCTGAGCAGCTGAAAGATATTAGAACTCACTATGTCTGCATCTTTAATTATTTGAAAAAAAGTAAATCTTATGAACTTGGGTGACTATAAGCAGGTTTACCTACAGCTGACACTTTTCCCAATTTGACACACCCATAGTCACATTAACAATTTTGACATCCACATGAGTTTTGTGGGGTCTAAGTACAAATTAACCAGAACACTAGATCTTCCTCCAGGACCCTCCCTTTTGGTTAGTTAGACCAACAATACCAGCAGAGAACACCAATTCAAATGGGGGAACACTACCACTTGTACACCTGTTCTGTATAGCTATTATCTTTTATTTTTTATCTCTCTGTCCCTTGATGTTTCTATTTCACTTTGAAAGAGTCAAGTCAGAGAGGCTCTGAACTGAAGGTGAAAGTGTCGTAGTTTGGGTTTCCCCAAAGCAGACCTCAGGTTATGATAGAAATAGTTTATTTAGAAAGAGATTCTAAAAAGCACCACTCTAGTTTCTCTTTAGATCACATATATCTTTTTCCTTTTATCAAAAAGCACC
Organism: Dolichotis patagonum; assembly: GCA_004027295.1. Classification (NCBI taxonomy): domain Eukaryota; kingdom Metazoa; phylum Chordata; class Mammalia; order Rodentia; family Caviidae; genus Dolichotis; species Dolichotis patagonum. Next base: position 105,450 of record PVJX010003107.1, read on the forward strand.
TGTAGAAAAGTAGAGATGTGAGACAAAAAAGAGAAGACATGCAAGGTTTATAGTACTGTATCAGTATCCACAAGGGTAACTGGTCAGAGAAATGGCATAAGTAAGATATGCCTCAAAATTATCTTGAAATTCCACCTACAAATACCACACTACTCATGAAGAGCCATTGCTGAGGGAGATGGATAGGGCACCATCAACATCTGTTATACTCAATCTCTTATACCATTCAGACCACTTGTACCTAACATTAGGTTTACTCTATAAAGCTGCTGCTACAAAGTAGAGTCTAGTTTCAGTTAAAAATAAAGATACACTTACACAATAGGTTTAGTGGAAAAGTTACTATGTTTCCTCACCCGAATATTAATGTTTATTAGCTTCCTGTTCTACCATGCATTCTAGATCCATCTTACCATTGTTTCACATGCTGTCTGTCTGACAGAATAACTCAGATATGTACTTTTTCAGTTGTAAAGCTGTAGTTGACAAAGCTATCTCATTATGATTATATTTAGGCATGAGAGCCTCAAGAGGGACCCCATGGACTCCTAAATTCAACCTTCTTACCTTCATTATATAGTACAATCGCCTCTCTCATGACAGTCAGGGTCAGTTATGCCAGCCAGCATAGTAATTTCAGTGTTTTACTCTTTTTTATTCTCATGAGAAACACTTAAAGCCCAGGTAACAGCTATAGTTTTAGGTTCAGAGAAACCTTTATTGTTTCTCCTGGTAGAAGGATTCTTACCCAATCCTATCTTCAGAAACCAGAATCTCTAGTTCTTCAGAGCCTAAAAATCTGAGAACAGGAAATCCACACTCTACAAGTGAATCATAGAGATCTGAGGATAAAATGGGCTTCTATAACTTTTATTTGTTTAATATTTTTCTAGTAATTCAGATTCTTCCCTTACTACCTTTTGATGTGATATTTAATTGAGAAGTCATGAATCCTGATTCTATACTGTGAAAAGATGAAAAATACCTTACATTTGGAAGAGGGACGAGGATCTTCTTGTGATAATTTTAAAAAGTGACACCTGGGTCTAATATGGGATAGAAAGTACAAAAGTGAACAGACTTCTGAAAAATGTGGAATATCTTTCAACACATCAATATAACATGCATGTAATGGCAAAATGAGAAGAGAATAATACAAAAAGGAGCCCAAAAGTAAGTGAAGAAATGTGACTAAAAACTTTGCACATTCACTGAGAATACTAATCTGTATATCAAAGAAGCTCAACAAATTCCAAACAAAATAAATTCATAGAGATCATAATAAAAATATTGACAATCAAGACAGAGAAAATCTTGAAATCAGCAAGAGAATAATGGCTTGCCACAAACAGGAAGGCCTGATAAAATGCAGCACATCTTAAACAATGGAGGCAAGAAGTCAGTGGGATATCAGCATGCCAAAAGGAAAAACACTACAACACACAAAATACTATCACCCAAGAATTTTATATACAGCAAAACTATCTTTCAAAAATTAAGGCAAAACAGCAGTATTTCCTGAAAGCCAAAGGGAAGATATGCACTGCTTTGTGACCCTCTTTACAAGAAACAGTAAAGAAAACTCTTCAAGCCAGTCAAGAAGGAAATTCAAATTTATATGAAAAAGTAAATTGCACTAATAAAGGTAATTATGCAATTATAAAATACAATATAAGTACATGTTCTTCTCATCTTGATTCACTTAAAAAGCAGTTGTACATAATGGTATGCATAGAATTATATTGTGGAGGTTATATATTAAACATATATAATGAATATATTCAATACAATGTATTTTATAGTAACAGAAAGCATATGAGAACAGACTGTACTGAGATGAAGAAATGGCAATAGATGCTACACTCACATGAAAAAATAAAGAAAAACAGAAATGACAAATATGAAAATTTATAATAAGTATAAAATCTGGATGTGGTGGTGCATTCTCTAATCCCAGGATTTTGGAGACTGAAGCAAAAGGATTGCCATGAGTTCAAGGCCAGCCTGGGACACAGTAAGTTCAAGAAAAACCTAACCTACATAATGAGATGCTGTCTCACAAAACAAATAGCAACAACAATCAAAAGATATAAGACTAGGCAAAAGATCAAAAAGGTAGCAGGAAATTCAGAAGGCAAGACCTAATAGCCATCTAATGAACCTTCTACTCAACAAAAATAGAATATACACACTCAAGGATACATAGAAAATTCTCTAAAATAGATACATACTAGACCATAAAACAAACTTTAATAAATTTAAAAGGATTTAAGTCACATAAATTATGTTCTTTCATTAGAGTAGAACTGAATTGAAAATTCATAGCAAAAATAAAATTTGAAATTTCACAGATATGAAAATGAAACACATATTGCTAAATAAGCATCCTTAAACAGAAAGCACAATAAAGTAAAACATTAAACACTTTAAGATGGATAAAATGAAGATACGATACAGTAAAACATGGAATGAAGCTAAAGTGCTGGTCATGAACAAAATGTAAAATTATAAATGCCTACATTAAAGGAGAAGAAAGACCTTAAATCAGTATTCAGTGATTTCTTCTTAAGATAGTAGAAATAGAAAAAACTTAGTTTGTGGCAGCCAAAAGGAAATTAGTAATGTGAAACAAAGTAGAAATTAATGATATAGATGATAGACAATAGTTAAAAATCAACCAAAACCAAAATTTGGGTGTTCAACACTGTTAACAAATTGACAAATGTTAATTAAACTGACCAAGAGAAAAAAATTCAAATTATAAATATCAGATATGAAAGACATTACTACTGATCTTACATAAGTAAAAAGAACTATAAAAGATAAACTATAAACAATTGCATGCTGACAAATTATAATGCTTACAAGAGGCAGCCATGGGCTGGGAGAAGAAACAGGAAGCCAATTCATCTTTCCTGTTAGCCAGCAGTAACAGGCTGGGAGGAGAAACAAGAAGTGTCCTCCCCATGAGACAATGGCAGCCATGGGCCAGGAGAAGAGATAGAAAGCCAATTCTCCCTTCTTATAAGCCAGCAGTAACTGTGGGCTGGGAGGAGAAAGAAGAAGCACCCTTCCCACGAGCCTGCTGGTGAGACAAGAAAGGCCAAGTTCCCCCATAAGCAACCAACCGGCTGATTCAGAGGAACACAGACTGAGCTGATAGCAACTGAGGTACCAAAACAACTTAATGCTTGCAATAGCTTGATTGACTTTGCAGGGCTAAATCCAGTATTCTGAGCATCTATTTAGAGGACAATATGCAATGTAGCAACTATGGGGGATTTTCTTCTGTCTTGTTTTTAAAATCTAATATTGTTTTCTCTGTTTTGTTTTGCTTCATTTTATGGTTTTGTTTTATTCAGTGTTTTGTTTTGATTTGTTTTATGCTGTTCTACTTTGTTTGATTTTTTTATATCTGATGGTATGGGCTGCAATTTTGAAGATAACAAGAGGTATTAGGATAGCAATTGTTGTCTTCCTACTATCCTGTTTTGAAGTTCTGTATCACTTTCACTGTTTTTTTAAATTTTATTTTGAAGGTAGTAAAAATGCAACAGAACAAGACAGAATAAAGCCAATTGAGGCAATGCAATGAAATTGGTACAGAACTTCACAGAATACCAGGATAACAGTAATAGGTACCATAGTATATCTCATTATCTTCACAATAGTTGTCCATTCAATTAGGTATAGCAAAACCAAACCAAAAAACAGAACATTATAAATACAGAATATTGAATAGAGCAAAAAAATTAATCATAACAAAACAAAACAGTGAAAAAAAATTTGCCTTCAAATAAAAGATAGAAGGAAATCCCCCATATTTGCTATATTGTGTACGGTCATCCTCCCAAGAGATGCTCAGGCCTCTGCCCCAGTAGGCTCATGGGAGATGCTGACTTGTTCTCTTCCTGGCTCATGCCAGGGGCATTTACCAAGGGCATATTGCTTTCTTGCTCAGCCACTTGAGTTCCACCGTGGCCGGGTTTCTGGAGATGCTGACTGGTTCTCCTCCTGGCTTGTGCTGGGGCACTTATCAAGAGGGCAGGCAAATTGCTTTCTTGCTCAGCCACCTAAGTTCCATCATGGCCAGATCTCAGGAAACGCTGACTCTACTGTTTTGCATTGATTGGCTTTATTCTGTTTTATTTTGTTTAATTTTGTTCTCTTTAAAATAAAATAAATGAATAAAGCTTAGAAGAAATTGAAAAATTACTAGAAAGAAATAAACAGTGGGAATAATTTGAATAACTTTAACACCTGAACAAGGTACAGTAAATACAAATATTGAACTAGTAACTTAAAAAATTATTTAAGAAAATCTCAGGGTCAGTGCTTTTATTTGTGAATTATGACAAATAACTTACTACTGATTCTTCACAAACTCTTCTAAGATGACAAGAACCTACCCAATTCATCCTGTGAAGCCCATATGACCCTAATACCAAAACCAGACAAATACATCACAAAAAATTAAAGATGAATAGCTTTTATAAATATTGACTCAAAAATTATTAGCAAAATAATCATCAATCAAACCTAAAATATATAAAACACTGTGTGTTATAACAAAGTGAGATTTATCTCAGGAATGCAAGATCTATTTAATATTGAAATCCAACTAATGTAATATGCCACATCAACAAATAAAAGACAAAACTACATGTTTACCTCAAGAGATGCACAAAAAGTATTTGATGAAATTCTTCACATATAGCCAGGTGTGGTGGTCCACACCTGTAATCCTATCTATTTCCCATCTATTCAGAAAGTTAGGCAGAAGAATCACAAGTTCATGACCAGTCAGAGCAATTTAGTAAGACTCTATTTTAAAAGTTTTCAAAACATTCAGCGGTAAAGTGTTTGCCTAGTATGAGAGACCCTGTGTTCAATTCCTAGTAACAAAAATCTTCATCATTTTCTCATGAAATCACTAAACAAACCAAGGTTAGATAGGACTTCCTCATCTGAAAAAGGGCACTTATGAAACACCCACAGCTAACAGAATACTTAACTGTGACAAGCTGAGTACTTGTAGCCTAAAATTTAGAATCAGATCCAGTTATTTGTCTGTTCTAGTTGCTTCTGCTCAACATGTTACTAGGGCTTCTAGCTTTTACAAGTAGACAAGAAAATGAAATTAAAAAGCATCCAGATTGAAAAAGAAGAAATGCCTTCTATATCTGTAGATGACATTATCTTGTGTACAGAAAATTATAATGAACTTATGCAAAAAGTTAAAGGTAGTGAATGAGCTCTGTGAACTTGAAGGACAAATGATCAATATATAAAAATCAATTGTACTTTTATTTAGCAAAATTTACAAGGCAAAAATGAAATTTAGAAAATAGTTCAGTATAAAATAGCATGAAAATGAACAAAACACTCAACAATATTTTTAAAGAGAAATGTAAGATTTTTATTCTAAAAAGTAAGAAATATTTTAGAAGAAATTAAAGATGAACTAAATAAATGGAAAGATATTCTATAATCAAGGATGAGAAGACATTAAGATGGTCTTATTACGCAAATTGATCTTCAGATTCAACAGCATGTTTATCAATGTTTCAACTGATTCCTTTGCAGAAATTGAAAAGCTGTTTTTATATTTTATAGGGAAAGTGAAGGAATCTAGCCTAACCTAGAAAATAAAATATTCTTGAAAAGAACAAAGTTTGGAAATTCACACTTTTCTGACTTTAAAACTGACTGCAAAACTATGGTAACCTATTCGTGGACCTTGGGGAGAGAGAACCAGGCCACACCAGGAAGCAAGCTGAGCCTGGAGACTCAGCACCATGTGTGAGCTACCAACGGACTGGGGACAGCCAGATCGCAGCCCCTTCCAGTGCGTGGGCTGGCAAACAAGCAGTACCCTCCTCCTGTAAGTGACCAGCTGGTCCAGAGAACACAGCTGTGATGACAGCTACCGAGGTGAAATGTAATTGGATGCCTGTAGTGCTTTGGTGTTTCACTAACATTTCAGGTCTAGGGTCAGTGGCCTGATTATGGGTTCAGAGGATAGTGGTACACAGCGTGGCATCTATGGGGGATCTCCTTGTGAGGGTGGTAGTCATTGTTGATTCCCTATTGTCTTCTTGTGAAATCCTATATCATTTTCATTGTTTTATTGGGTTGGGTTTTATTCTCTTTTGTTTTGTCTGATTATGTTAAATCTGAACGAGCAGCTATTTGAAAGATAGCAAGACATATTATGGTAGTCATTTTGGATTAGTAATAGGTGTTAGCTTGTTTTGAAGTCTTGTATTGCGTTCATTGTTTTGTTTTGTTGTTTCAATTCTATTCTGTTCTGTTTGATTTTTATTATGTCCAAAGATGTCTGCAGCTATTTTGAAAACAACAAGAGGCATTATGGTAACTATTATTGATTTTGTAACATTTTGAAGGTCTGCATCACTTACACTGGTTTGTTTTGATTGGTTTTATTCTGTTTTATTATCCTTGGTTTTATCTTATTTAAAATTTAAAAAAACCTATGGTAATCAAGATTATGTGGAATTGTGATACATAGAGAAATATATAACATATTTCCCCCAAAATAAGACTGTGTCTTATATTAATGTTTTTTTCCCAAAAGATTCAATAAAGGCTTATTGTCAGGAGATGTCTTTTTCCCATGTATTTATTTATGTACAACAAGCTGCATTTATTGAAGTAGAGCCATATCATCTTTTGGAACATCATACTAACTATATAAACCCTGAATTTTTACCTGAATTTCTTGTTACTCCATTTCCAGTAGAACCATTGCCCCTATCTCTCAGGTCTAGCAACAGAGCTCTCCTTAAATGAGCACCTCTTTGTCCATGTAGCCTGCTCATAGTGCACTGGCAGCACAGCTGTCAGTGATTTCATCTGACGAATTCTTCACTCAAGTCACAACCTCTTGCAGGCTAGTCTTCAGTAAATCAAGTGTTAATTGCAGATTTACAAGACAGGAGTGGCAGCAAAATGATGACAGCTAAAAATGATGGTCCATGCAAAAGCAATAAAAATTTGCAGGGAGCAAAATTCAGAAAATGTTTCTTATTTCACACAAGTGAATAAAATACAACATATTAGACCCAGTTATATCTGTTCACTATCAAGTGCACCCATTATTCTTGCATTGTGCCTGCACTCGAGCTGGTCAGTGGACAACGTGCCTTGGGTTCATTGGTTTACATAAGCATTTACAAGGCACCCACTTAACTATTTACAATACTTAATTATAATTTATATCATCATTTAAGTATTAATGTCAGCAACATTATTTATTTAATTATATATGAGTATTGTTTAATAATTTAACATGTCTGTTATATGTTGACTAAATGTTGGGGGGATGATCTTAACTGGGTTTATTTTTTGAGGTAAGGGTTATATTATAAGCATCTTGAAAAATATTGTTATGGATTATTTTCTGATTATTTTGTGGGAAATAGAATTAAATCTTCACATTTACAGTCAGCTGAATTTCAGCAAGCATAGTAAGCCAATTCAGTGGGACAATTCAACAGACTATGCTGGGCCAACTGGATGTCCATATACAGTTGAAGATGGACTCTACCTCATATAACATAAAAGTTAACCAAAAATGAACCAAAGACCTAAATGTAAGAGTTAAGACAAAAGAACTCTTAGAAGAAAACATACATATGAATAATTAGAACCTTACCTTAAGCAGTGGTTTCTTAGAGATAATATCTAAACACACACACGACAAAAGTAAAAAGACAGCCTACAAAACAAGAGTGAATTTTTTCAAATAATATATCCATGGATAATAATGAGATACCTCTTTATACAATATCATAGCTATAATAAAAATAATGTGTTGATAGAGATATGGAAAAATTAAAACCTTCATATGCTATTACATAATGAATGTGAAGCAATCTGGTCACTTTGGAAATCAATCTGGCTATATTTCAAATGGTTAAACAGTCTATTACCACACCATCTAGCATTTCCAAGATAAATATACACAGAGTCATATAAAATCTGTACATCATGTTGTAACAATACTAGTCACAGTAATCAAAAGGTAGAGACAACTTCAAAGTGTGTCATACAATGAGCAAATCAACAAATATTGTATTTGACAACACAAGGGAACAAACATGGATGTATCATGAAAATGTTATATAAGTTGCAGAAATCAGTGAAAATGGATCTTACACTATTTTATTCTGTTGCCATGGGTGATGGGATCCTGAACATGTTTCTAGGTTCTCATGATCAACAAATAATTGGATATGACACACAATGTTAAGAGAAAAATCAGTCAAATTTTAATCATGCTCATAGTGAGCAGTCTTCTGTTGGCAAAAAGGGAAATAGCATGAATGTTCAAGGAGTTGGGTTTAAGAATTTAAAATGTTGCTCTGTGTCTACGGCACCTCCGAATATGTCTTTCAAAGCATGATTGACAGTGTGACTGACAGAATCCTGAGCTGTATCAGCTACGGTAACCACACATGTCCCTTACCATAATTCAGTCTGTTATTATTGGATATATGAGACGCAGTCCATATGCACATACCTTTAGTGAGCTCTAAGTGAAAAAGTTACCATGGCACATGGGTATCTATTTGGGGCTTCTGAATGCTCCAAGGCAGGCCCAAGCCCCTTTGTAATTCCTATCTCTGTCCCCAGATTGTAGGCCTTAAGACAAGGTCACACAGTTGGCCATGGGGCAGTGCTCAGGTTTAGGTGAGTGGAGGGCAGTGGTCCATAGCCCCAGCTGTGCAATCTATATTAATTCTATATATGTGAAATATCCAGAATAGGCAAATCTATGGGAAAAGAAAACATTAGTGGTTGCCTTGGAAGGGGAGATGGGGCAGCAGACCCTGGGGGATGATAAGTGATGATTAAGTAGTACAGAATTTGTTTTTTTTTTCACAATATCTATATATTTTTTTTAATTTGAAAGAGAATAAAACAAAAGGGGGCAGTACAGAGCAGATCAGAACAGGACAACATAGGCAACACAGTACTTTACATTAAGACAACTGGACATCAACAGTAGCTAACACCATATCTCTTACTCTGCTATAGTTGAGCATAGTTTCAAATACAATAATATCAAACATAACACAGTAGTATAAAGCCA